>JAACNH010001332.1:26434-83220 GCA_019447015.1 Hymenochirus boettgeri
CTTACCCATCATCATTCTTCCCAGTCCTCAATTATTACCCCAGCATCTTACCAGTCTCACATTATTACCGAGCATCAGTGTCACCCACATTATTCTTACCCAGCCAGTCATTACCACAGTCTCACATTATTACCCGCAATTCCTACCGAGTCTCACATTAATTACCATTAGCAGTCAGTGTCAGCCTCACATTATACCAGCATTCATTAACAGTCCTCACATTATTTACCACCCAGCAGTCATTACCCAGTCTCACTATATTCACCAGAGAGTCAGTGTCCAGCCTCACAAATTATTACCCTCAGTCATTACCAGTCCTCACATTTATTACGCAGAGCAGTCAGTGTCAGCCTCACTTATACCCCAGCCGTCTTACATTCCTCACATTATTACCCCAGCAGTCCTTACCACCAGTCTCACATTATTTACCAGAGGCAGTCAGTGTCATTCTCACATTTATTCCCCAGACAGTCATTACGCAGTCTCATCACATATTACCAGAGCATGTCAAAGTGTCAAGACTCAATATTACCCAGCAGTCATTAACTCAGTCGTACCAGCCTCACCATTTTACCCAGGCAGTCCATTACCAGTCTCATTATTACCCCAGCGTCATGTCCGTCTCACATTATTACCCATCAGTCCCATATCAACCCCAGTCTCACATATTACCCCGCAGTCAGTGTCAGTCCCACATATTAACCCAGCAGTCATTACCAGTCTCACATGTATACCCAGCAGTCAGTGTCCAGTCCTCACATTATTACCCAGCAGTCATTACCAGTCTCACATTATTACCCAGCAGTCATTACCAGTCTCACATTATGATTACCCTCAGTCATTGTCAGCTCACATTATTACAACCCCGCCATCCTTAAACCAGTCCTCACATTATTACCCAGCAGTCAGTGTCAGTCTCACGATTATACCACAGGGCCCTCACCAGCTCTCACATTATTACCCAGCAGTCGTGTCAGTCTCAACATTATTTACCTAGCGTACATTAACCACTTCTCACATTATTACCAGCCGTCAGTGTTCAGTCTCACATTATTCCCAGCAGTCATCCAGTCTCACAATTATTACCAGAGCAGTCAGTACCATCCTCACTTATTCCCAGCAGTCATACCAACCAGTCCTCACATTATTACCAGCACTTCATTCCCCAGTCTCACATTATTACCCAACAGTCATTACCAGTCTCACATTATTACCCAGCAGTCATTACCAGTCCACATTATACCCACGTCCTTACCAGTCCTCACATTTTACTACCCCCCAGCCGCAGTCATTAACCAGTCTCACATTATTACCCAGCAGTCATTACCAGTCTCACATTTTACCCAGCAATTCATTACCATCTCACATTATTACCCAACATCATTAACCATCTCACAATTATTACCCAACAGTCATTACCGTCCCACATTATTACCAACCGTCATTACCAGGCCCAACATAATTACCCAAACAGTCATTACCCAGCCTCACATTTTACCCAGCAGTCATTACTACCAGTCTCACATATTTACCCAACAGTCCAATGACGCAGTCTCACATTATTTTACCCACAGTCATTATACCCGAGTCTCCCATTATTACCCGCAGGTCATTAACCAGTCTACATTATTCCACAGTCCATTACAGTCTCACATTCTACCCAACAGTCATTACCAGTCCTCAACATTATTACCCACAGTCATTCCAGTCTCACATTATTACCCAGCGCTTACCAGTCCCTCAACCATTATTACCAACAGTCTTACCAGTCTCACATTATACCCAGCAGTCATTACCAGTCTCACATTATTACCCAGCAGTCATTACCAGTCTCACATTATTACCCAGCAGTCATTACCAGTCTCACATTATTACACCCAGCAGTCATTACCAGTCTCACATTATTACCCAGCAGTCAGTGTCCGTCTCGACATTATTACCTCAGCAGCATTACCCAGTCTCACATTATTACCCAGCCGTCAGTACCCAGTCTCCATTATGACCAGAGCAAGGTCATTACCAGCCTCACATTATTACCCAGCAGTCATTACCAGTCTCACATTATTACACCTACCCAGCAGTCTTACCAGTCTCTATCATTAGAGCCCCGCAGTCATTACCAGTCTCACATTATTACCCAGCAGTCATTACCAGTCTCATATTATTACCCCAGCAATCATTACCATCTCTGTTAATACTGCTGGTAATAATATGAGACTCTTATGATTGCTGGGGTAATAATATGAGACTGTTTAATGACTGCATGGGTAATAATATCGTCTCATAATATTACCCAGCAGTCATTACCAACCGAGCACTCAATATTATTACCCAGCAAGCAGTCATTACCAGCCCTCACATTATTACCAGAGCAGTCATTACCAGTCTCACATTGATTGGCACATTATTACCAGAGCAGTCATTACCAGTCTCACATTATTACCCAGCAGTCATTACCAGCCTCACATTATTACCCAGCAGTCATTACCAGTCTCACATTATTACCAGAGCAGTCATTACCAGTCTCACATTATTACCAGAGCAGTCATTACCAGCCTCACATTATTACCCAGCAGTCATTACCAGCCTCACATTATTACCAGAGCAGTCAGTGCAGCACAGTTCCGGACTCTCCCCACATGGTATCAGGTCATGTGACTATTACCGTAATCTGTGTAGATATTTGGAAACTTTTTAAGAGCTTTACCGTATTACGTAGAGAAGAGCGGCACATGTATTGTAAGGAGGGTAGGAACACTGTATAGTCCTGGACGTAGTGTAATGGAAGGTGGAACACTAGTACCGTAATGCTCATAGTACAATGGCAGCTGTACCGTATTGTTCTTAGATTTAGACAAGTGGAGGGGAACATTCTGATTACAGGGTTTTGTCACCAGTAACATACTATCCACCACACACCATCAACATACAATCCACACAGCATCAACATACAATCCACACACCAACTTCTCAGTGACTTCTAATATCCTTATAATTTACAGTAGGGATACATTATCCCTTATAATACATGAGTGGTACCCAGAGTTCCCTGTATAACTCAGTCTGTGTCCTTGTACCTTTATATAGACACAGAACTCCTCAGTGACTTCTAATATCCTTATAATTTACAGTAGGGGATTACATTAATCCATTATTAATACATGCGTGGTACCCACAGTTCCCTGCTTAACTCAGTCTGTGTCCTTGTACCTTTATATAGACACAGAACTTCTCAGTGACTTCTAATATCCTTATAATTTACAGTAGGGATACATTATCCCTTATAATACATGAGTGGTAACCAGAGTTCCCTGTATAACTCAGCCTGTGTCCTTGTACCTTTATATAGACACAGAACTCCTCAGTGACTTCTAATATCCTTATAATTTACAGTAGGGGATACATTATCCCTTATAATACATGAGTGGTACCCAGAGTTCCCTGTATAACTCAGTCTGTGTCCTTGTACATTTATATAGATTTTTTATTAAAGTAAAAACTGCACAAATTAAACATCATCGCATTTCAAACATAAACAACAATTCAAATTAATTCATTTGCAATGACTAGAATAAAATAAAAGTCCATCCTCTTTCCTTCAGAGTCTTTAACCCAAGATGATAAACAAATGTCAAAGTAATAATCCATCTTCCTCGTGGTCAGTTCATCATAATAAAGATAATAAATAGACGAAGTCCATATTGTTAAGTCCAATGACTCAAAAAAACTATAACCCAATGTTACATTGACTTCGAGTTGCATTGTCAGTCTCTGGCACAAGTAAAACATAAAACACAAATCAAACATTAAAATCAACACAGCGAAACATATTTCCATTTTTTTACGTTATTTACATTTTTTACAATTTCCTTTTCCTTCAGGAGACGTAATTCTCTTATAATAGAGCTGACAGTCTTTTCTACAGACTCGTCCTTCTGACCAAAAGTCCGTCGGACACGAGACTGCCAGTGGTAAAACCTTATAACTGAAATGATCAAGTACATCGTTCCCCGGTCCAGTGGATGGTGAGCAGATAGGACCCCATAGGCCATGTCCCCATAACAAAGTGATGACAGGAATTTAACATGAAGGACGTTTGCTAACCTAGTTTGCACATCTTTAGTAACAGGGCAATCTACCAAGAAGTGCTGTTGACTTTCTTCTACAGCCCCATGGGCAGTTCTTGGACTCAATATTGAGATACTTGACATTACCTCTCACAAACAGCTTTCCCTGCAGGCTGAGCCAGTTTAGATCAAAGTATTTTGGAGGGATCCTAATATCATTAAGCCACTTTAGACTCTCCTCTAGGGTCTCCTTCACACAGTCCTTTAGAGCGAGAGGAACAGTGAAATAGGCCCTCAGAACCCTCCTATAAATCTCCTTCCTGGAGGCTGAACTCAGTTCGTCCATTCCAATGTCCCATCTCCTCAAAAGCTTCAGTGCAAGTTTGAGGTGCGGTGGGAGACGACCAGGTTGCACCCGAATCTCCCTCCCACTACCGCCATCTATCCAGCCCTTAACTAGAGGCAATACCCAACTCCTGATGTAATTTCCCCACAGCAAACCATTTCCTTGACCTATGTTACCGAAGTTAAACTTTAAGAACATAGTGCCAAAGAAAGCCACTGGACAAGGTACGTCCAACCCACCCTCTTTCTGCTGTAGGTAAACAATCCCTCTTTTCACTGGGTTGAGTCAATTTCCCCAGACAAGCTGAAAGAAAAGACTATGGATCCTCGCGTAGAAACCTTCTGGCAAAGGGTACACACAAGACACAAACAAAAATACTGGAATCAGGTAGGTTTTTAGGAGCTTCACCTTTTCCCTATAGGACAGCCTCCAAGACTTCCATCGCTGTACCTTTGTATTTCCCACTTCCAACTTCTCTCCCCAATTTAAACTGGCGTTATCAGCCCTCCCGAATTTTAATCCCAAAATCTTAACCTGCGATGGGGCAGTTGGGTAATCCAGTAGCTGAAAACTTGGCTCACTGTCCAACGTCCATAGAGCTTCCGACTTGTCCATGTTGACCTGAGACCCGGAGGCCTCAGAGTAACTTCTGATAGTCTCAGTAAGCTCTCTCTCCTCCCCTGGAAGAGAGATTACCACCGTGACATCGTCCGCGTAGGCTACTGATCTGAAAGGCTGACAGTGGGGAATGGAAATTCCCCGAGACCCCCCCAACTGCAGCCTCCGCAGAAAGGGGTCCACAGCAAAAACATACAGAAGGGGGCTCAAAGGGCAACCCTGCCTCACCCCCGCCTCCACCCCAAAACTTTCACCTCGCCATCCATTGACAAGTGGGAAGCTCACGGCCCCCGTATATAAAATCCGTAACCATCTAACAAACTCCCCCGGAATGCCGTACTTTATCAAAGTAGCCCATAGGTATTCATGGTCCACTCGGTCAAATGCTTTTGCCTGATCTAGGGACAGAAGGTAGCAACCCAAATGAAGAGCTTTGCATGTTTCTAATGCTTCTCTAATGGATAGCGCAGCCCCGAAAATGCTCCGCCCTTTCACCGTGCAGAATTGACTATCCGACAACAAAGTGCCTGAAAATAAAATCAATCTAGAAAAAAATATCTTTGCGAGAATTTTTCTGTCCGTATTAAGAAGGGCAATTGGCCTCCAATTCTCAATGTGCTTAGGATCCTTCCCCTTCGATAACAGGACTAGAGAGGATTCTCTCATGGAGGGAGGCAGCAAGCCTCTTCCCAGGCAATCTCTAAAGACCTCCGCAAGGACAGGGGACAACTGATCTTTAAATTTTAAATAAAACTCGGCCGTAAGACCATCTGGACCTGGTGACTTCTTTTTCTTTAGACTTCCAATAGCAGCCCTGACCTCATCCTCAGAAATTTCCTGTATCAAAGGATTAAAATCCAAATTATTCACATCAGAAACTGGGGTTGTTTCCAAAAAGGCCTTCATCTTCTCCCTATCCAAAGCCTTCCGCCCAAACAAGGCCGCATAGTACGACCCTATGACACTCAAGATTCCCTCCCTAGTAGATTGTAAAGTCCCCTGAGCGTCAACAAGGCCTGTCACCAATTTCTTACTAGCTGCTTCCTTGCAGTTTACAAAGGGATCTGGAGAGTGACCACATCCATAGTCTCTCTCCTGGACCAAAGACTTGTAGCGACTATACTGGAGCTGCTTTATCTGTGCTTTCAGCTGGGCTATTTCCTCCTTATCCACCCTGCCTGAGATAAGAGACTCTAGCCTTCTTTGAAGGGTTAGGTATTTTTTATATTTTTTTCCTCCCTTCGTACAGATAGCTTTTGGAAGAAGACCCTGAATGTCTCCTTGGCCTCCTCCCACCACTCTGACACTGAATCGTAAAAATCTGCCCTCGCAACCTCACACCGAAGGAGTACTTCAAAGGAGCGTATCACCGACTCATCCTCCAGGGAATCCACACTAAGCCGCCATAGTCCCTTGCCTCTTTCTGGGACAGATGGAACCCCCCACAGAAAGGAGAGAGCTAGATGGTCTGAAAATTCTACTAAAGATTCCCTCACCTCTGTGAAGACTTCACCAGCCCCTGTAAAGACCATGTCTATTGCGACATGCGACTACTTTGTTGCCCCTTATAATAGGTATGTTTGGCCTTCCGGTTGTTCTTAGTGGCCACATCGACTAGGCCTGATTGATCTATGATGTTCTGCAACATGACACTTTCCACTTTATTATAGAGACCAGTTCTATCACACTGCCTCAGAACCTGATTAAAGTCCCCAGCAAAAACAACTGGAAGTGATGTGAACAGGTAAGGTTTAATTTCTGTTAGCAAGGCCCTTCTCTCAGGTGAAGACTGTGGACCATAGATGTTAATGAGTCTAACTTTCCTTCCGCTCAAGGTAACATCCATTAATAAACACCTACCCACCTGAATCTCGAGGAATCGATGTACTATCACATTTAGCCCACCTTTGAAGAGGATACCCACACCTCCGTAGATATCTTCTGCTATTGACCAAAAAGAAGGTCCACTGCGCCATTCGGATGTAGCTTTGCGCAGATCAGCCTTCGTGGCAAGTCTCGTCTCCTGAAGGAAATTCACATCAGAATCAGAGGATGCAAGTTTATCAAAAGCTACAAAACGAGATTTTACTGCCTTGATACTACACACATTCACAGTAGTAAACTTAATTTGTACCGCCATTTTGTTTTTTCTTTTTAGATTGTGTTTCCTCCCCTGAACTGTCACCAAGGCGCTTAAACTGGGCTTGGGATGGCAGAGGGTCCCCTTCCCCTAACGGTATCATCTCTTCCTCTTCTCCCTGTGGTGTTTCTATTTGGGGGTCTGGGTTTGTAGGGGGGCTAGAACCAGCCTGCTCCTCAGCCTCAGACAACAAAGGTGAATTCAATCCCTGCCTCTGGTCCTCCCTCTCCATCCTCTCTAGCTCTTCCTCCTCACCCTCTACCTTTTCAGCCCAGGTAGGTTCATCCTCGGATAGGACACCATATTTATTGGCGGTTATCACTGTAAAACTTTCTGTTTCAGCCTTTTTGCCCTTTTTATTTACGGTTTCCCAACCATCCTTTGGCTTGGGTTTTATTTTCTCCTTGGCAGAGGATGCTTTCCCTTTCTGATTCCCCTGGGTAGATGTTTCTATATTGGGTGGCACCTCCTGGGGCTGCTGCCTACTTGTACCCTCACCAGGGGGACCAAGGCCCTTTGTAAATTCTGCCTCCAAGTCAGGGGACTGTGTTAATACATTGTGCCAAGCTTCTGGGCACTTACGGTGCATATGGCCAAACCTACCACACAAGTTACACCTGACTTTGTTGCAGTCAGCTGCCACATGCCCCAACACCCCACACATGGCACACCTAGACACTGCACACCCTCTAGCCAAGTGTGTGGCTGACCCACATTTATAACATTTCCTGGGTTGACCAACATAATAACATAGAACCCTTTCCTTACCAATAAAAAAAGAATTTGGTAAATGTTCTGGAACATTATCAATGATGTTTAACTTGACCTTGGCATTCCAGCCCCCCGTCCAGATTCCGAACTTGTCCATAGATTTGTCCAGAGGGGACACTACAGTGCACTGTCTCTGTAACCACACATAGATGTCTTCCGGTGGGATTGCTTCATTCTTCAGGACAAAGTGCACTGTCTTGGTCTCCGGACGAGTGACCGGAATGACCCGAATAGAATCCCAGGAGGGATCCGACCTTTTATTTTCATAAATTCTCCAGAATTCCTCCAACGTCCCCTGCAGTTTGAAACTTACATCGAACTCCGTTGTTGATTGTGTGACCACCGCCAAGATCTTACTAGGTGGGAACTTACAACATTTCAACAACAGAGTCCCGACAATATAGTCCCTCCCCGGGGCTTTCTCTGCCTCCCCCGTCCACATCACTTTAATCACATTTCTCCTTCTAAACACTTCCCCAGACCCGGTGTCTAAACCTGCAAAAAGCCTCCGTTTCTCCCAGAACCCAGCACCAGACACATTATTCACAGCACTAGGCCGGGTACTGGCCTGAGACCTTTCATTTCCCTCCACCGCCACCACAGGTGCCACCACCACCGCACTCTCATCCCGTGTTACCGCTTCTCCTTCCATCTCTCCATTCACTCTCTCACCTTCCACACCTGCACTCACCTCCCCCTCCACCCCCTCACTCACACCCCCACTCACACCATTCACACCGGCTGGAACTAGAAGTTGCTGTACTGGGTTGTTTCCTGATAAAGGGGGGAACTCTTCCTCGGAGTCAATATTGGGGGTTCTCTGTCCCTCTGGATGTTCTGGGTCTAAGTCCTCAGAGCTGAAATTAATTTGCTGCCTTTTGATTTTGTGGCTTTTTCTCCTGCTCTGGGATGGTCGAGTCTTTTCCCCGTCACTCTCTGATGTCATCATGTCACTGGATGTCACCGCGCGCTGTGTTCTGTACGGTACACCGTCACTCTCTGATGTCATCATGTCACTGGATGTCACCGCGCGCTGTGTTCTGTACGGTACAGTCCCCTTTAAATTATCCTGCATTCTGCGGAACCTCTCCTTATTCTCGTAAACCTCCCTCCAGGGGCCCAGTTCTTTATAGAGCCACTCGATCTCATCTTCTATCTGTTTTTGCTCTGTGTTTATGGCGAGAGCGCGCTGGATGGATTCCTGTCTCTCCTTTCCCTTTAACAGAGCCATGTCCTTCATCGCTTGGTTCCCTTCTTCCACCACCAACCTGCGATTGGTATAAAGGGAACCCAGGCGCTGTAACCCAGCCGCAATCCTGTCTGCGTTAGGCTGCGACTGACATGAGGTTTTACTTCCCCTTTAATCTCCTGTAACATTGCCGTGCCTTCCTCCCCTCCAGTCTCCATTACAGTCATTAAAGGGATCTGTCTGGGGCTTTCATTGCCTTTAACCTCCCCAGTGCTATTGCTGTGCGATTCCTTAACACAAACAGGATCCTTAAGAGTAGGCCGCAAAGCCTGGGACTCAATTTCCACCCGGGGTCCAGAACCTACAGGGCCTTCATAGTTGCCAACAGTCCCGGATTACCCGGGACAGTCCCGGATTTAAGAATGCAGCCCCGATCTTCTGATGTCCCGGTAAATGTCCCGATCTGGAGCAAGCAGCGTGCATGTGGTTTTAGAATTTAAAGCCTTCCCCTGCACTGTTACTACTTTCAGATCCTCTCCTCCTGCAGGTGAGAGATCGAATTACAGTCAGTCTCACGTTCTGTGTGCACGTTAGGAAGGGGAGGGGGAAGTGCAGTCCTGTTGATCTCTCTGCCCTGAACACAATTTGAGGTTTGTGATCTCTCTGCCTGTCTATTACTTTAGCTCTGTATGCCTATCTAGTTCTATCTATCTGTATGTATATCTATCTATCTATCTATCTATCTATCTATCTCTCTCTCTATCTATCTAACTCTGCTATCCATCTATCTATCTATCTATGCTATCTATCTAACTCTGCTATCTATCTATCTATCTATCTTCTATCTATCTATCTATCTAACCTATCTATCATCTATCTATCTATCTATCTATCTATTATATCTATCTATCTATCTAACTCTGCTATCTGTCTATCTATCTATCAACTCTGCTATCTATCTATCTATCTATCTATCTATCTATCTAACTCTATCTATCTATCTATCTAACTCTGCTATCTGTCTATCTATCTATCTAACTCTGCTATCTATCTATCTATCTAACTCTGCTATCTATCTATCTATCTATCTATCTATCTATCTAACTCTCTGCTATCTATCTATCTATCTAGCTTACTATCGAGCTAATCTAGCATCTAGCTATCTAGCTATAACCTGCTATCTATCTATCATCTATCTATCCAACTCTGCTATACTATCTATCTTCTATCTATCTATCTATATATCTATATATTTCTATCTACTAACTTGCTATCTATCTATCTATCTATCTATCTATCTATTATCTATCTATCTCTATCTATCTATCTATCTATCTATCTATCTATCTATCTATCTATCTCTCTATCTATATCTACTCTATCTATCTATCTATCTGCATTTTCTATCTAACTCTGCTATCTCTCTCTCTCATATAATCTATCTATCAACTCTGCTATCTCTCAACTCTGCTCTATCTAATCTAACTCTGCATTAAACTCTCTCTCTGTCTTATATTATATTATTTCATCTATCTAACTCTGCTATTCTATATTCTATATCTATCTATCTAATCTGCTATCATCTATTATCTATATCTATCATCTAACTGCGTATCCATCTATATCTATATATCTATCTATCTAACTCTGGTGCTATTACTATCATCTACAGTATGTCTGTCTGTCTGTCTAACTCTCTATCTATCTACAGTATATATCTATCTATCTGTCTGTCTGTTCTGTCTGTCTATCTATCTCTGTTTCTCTAGCTCTGTCTGTTCCTACAGCTGTCATTCTATCTAACTATCTGTCTTTCTAGCGCTCTGTCTGTCCCTCTAGCTGTCTCTGTTGGTCTATCTCTTCCTAGCTATTTCTGTGCGTCTGTCTATTACTGTCTTTCTGTCTATCTTTCCATTAAAAGTGAGCGTGAACTGAAAGTTGGGGAGGGGCTAAAACTTGTGGTTGCACACAACAATTTTAAAAATGTGTCCCTAGAATTTTTTTGAGAATGTTGGCAACTATGGGCCTTTTGCAGCCCTTAAAGGGGTTTTCTGCCCCCCCTCCACATGCGAAACCATATTTATTGGCGGTTATCACTGTAAAACTTTCTGTTTCAGCCTTTTTGCCCTTTTTATTTACGGTTTCCCAACCATCCTTTGGCTTGGGTTTTATTTTCTCCTTGGCAGAGGATGCTTTCCCTTTCTGATTCCCCTGAGTAGATGTTTCTATATTGGGTGGCACCTCTGGGGCTGCTGCCTACTTGTACCTCACCAGGGGGACCAAGGCCCTTTGTAAATTCTGCCTCCAAGTCAGGGGACTGTGTAATAAATTGTGCCAGCTTCTGGGCACTTACGGTGCATATGGCCAAACCTACCAACAAGTTACACCTGACTTTGTTGCAGTCAGCTGCCACATGCCCCACACACCCCACACATGGCACACCTAGACACTGCACACCCCTCTAGCCAAGTGTGTGGCTGACCCACATTTATAACATTTCCTGGTTGACCAACATAATAACATAGAACCCTTTCCTTACCAATAAAAAAGAATTTGGTAAATGTTCTGGAACATTATCAATGATGTTTAACTTGACCTTGGCATTCCAGCCCCCCGTCCAGATTCCGAACTTGTCCATAGATTTGTCCAGAGGGGACACTACAGTGCACTGTCTCTGTAACCACACATAGATGTCTTCCGGTGGGATGGCTTCATTCTTCAGGACAAAGTGCACTGTCTTGGTCTCCGGACGAGTGACCGGAATGACCCGAATAGAATCCCAGGAGGGATCCGACCTTTTATTTTCATAATTCTCCAGAATTCCTCCAACGTCCCCTGCAGTTTGAAACTTACATACGAACTCCGTTGTTGATTGTGTGACCACCGCCAAGATCTTACTAGGTGGGAACTTACAACATTTCAACAACAGAGTCCCGACAATATAGTCCCTCCCCGGGCTTTCTTCTCTCTGCCTCCCCGTCCAATCACTTTAATCACATTTCTCCTTTAAACACTTCCCCAGACCCGGTGTCTAAACCTGCAAAAAGCCTCCGTTTCTCCAGAACCCAGCACCAGACACATTATTCACAACACTAGGGCCGGGTACTGGCCTGAGACCTTTCTTTCCCCCTCCACCGCCACCACAGGTGCCACCACACCCAACTCTCATCCCGTGTTACCGCTTCTCCTTCCATCTCTCCATTCACTCTCTCACCTTCCACACCTGCACTCACCTCCCCCTCACCCCCTCCACTCACACCCCCACTACACCATTCACACCGGCTGGAACTGGAAGTTGCTGTACTGGGTTGTTTCCGGATAAAGGGGGGAACTCTTCCTCGGAGTCAATATTGGGGGTTCTCTGTCCCTCTGGATGTTCTGGGTCTAAGTCCTCAGAGCTGAAACTCATTTGCTGCCTTTTGATTTTGTGGCTTTTCCTCCTGCTCTGGGATGGTCGAGTCTTTTTCCCGTCACTCTCTGATGTCATCATGTCACTTTCACCCTGTGTCTCGTCATCTCGTGTCACATGTCACGATTCACGCGCTGTGTTCTGTACGGTACAGTCCCCTTTAAATTCTCCTGCATTGCGGAACCTCTCCTTATTCTCGAAACCTCCCTCCAGGGCCCAGTTCTTTATAGAGCCACTCGATCTCATCTTCTATCTGTTTTTGCTCTGTGTTTATGGCGAGAGCGCGCTGGATGGATTTCTGTCTCTCCTTTCCCTTTAACAGAGCCATGTCCTTCATCGTTGGTTCCCTTCTTCCACCACCAACCTGCGCTTGGTAAAGGGAACCCAGCGCTGTAACCCAGCCGCAATCCTGTCTGCGTTAGGCTGGACTGACATGAGGTTTTACTTCCCCTTTAATCTCCTGTAACATTGCCGTGCCTTCCTCCCCTCCAGTCTCCATTACAGTCATTAAAGGGATACTGTCTGGGGCTTTCATTGCCTTTAACCTCCCCAGTGCTATTGCTGTGCGATTCCTTAACACAAACAGGATCCTTAAGAGTAGGCCGCAAAGCCTGGGACTCAATTTCCACCCGGGTCCAGAACCTACAGGGCCTTCATATGGCCACAGTCCCGGATTACCGGGACATGTCAGCGGATTTAAGAATGAACCCCAGTATGCTGACTTTTTTTGTCCGGTTGTCCCGAGTTCTGGGCAACACTACATTGGTTTTAAATTTGCTTCCCCGTGCACGTTGCTACGTTCCCAGATTCCTCTCTGAGGTGAGAGATAATTCTCGTCTCAGTTTCGGCTGTGCACTCGTCTAGAAAGGGGAATCATTCCCTGGTGTTCTTCCGGCAACACCAATAGGATTGGTGATCCCCATGCACTGCAGTACGAGCCTGTACCATTATCTAGGCATGGCGAGCTAGAGAGCGAGCAGTCAGCGACAATCCTAGAGCCCCCGACGAGGCATAACCGCAGGTAGGAGTACCTACGCCACTACAACTGAGGGCGAGCATCACGATCAGCTATAGCACTACCTCTGATCTATCTCCGATCAGCTAGCGAGAGAACAACCCTTAATCCATAGGAGCATCGAAACGCGTGCGATGCGCAGACTATCGATTAATCCGGATCATCTATCCAGATACTGCGATCGAGACTATCTACGATCGGTATATATTATAACCCTATCTGTCTATCTATCTATCTAAGTCCTGAGCCTTCGATCTATATCTATCGACTATCATACTAATCTATTATCTATCCCTATTATCATAACGTGTATCTTCTATCATCTAGCCTATTACTATTTAGTGACAGCTATCTGCCAGTACTTCGAAATCCTGTATTATCAGTCAGGGGAGCCAACGCCAAATCATATATACGAGCGACAGCGAGCCGTCCTCTATCTATTCTAACTCTGCTATCTATGATCTAGCTTATATTATCATTATCTATTATCTATCTATCTAGTGATTGTACAGCAATATCTTCCTGTATAACTCTGCATCTCCTGTGTCCTTGTACCTTATTGATCTACAGAACTCTGCTATTCTTCTCCTATATCCTTATCATTATCCGTAATCTGGGTACTATCCCTTATAACTCATGCGATTCCTTATAACTCTGTATCTACTCTACACGCTACTCTCTCAGTGACTTATATATATTATATCTATCATTCTATCTATCATCTCCTGTATCCATACTAGTATATCTATATGTTCTTCTTCATAAAATCCTTTGCTATCCATAATTCCGTATCTAATATCCTTATATTACTGATCATCTATCCCTAACTCATGCGTGTCCATTGTCCTTATAGAATCCTATATACTTCTATCTTATCTTGAATTCGTGCTATCATTATCTATATACAGTTGGTCTGTCTAGTTGGTCTATCTATTCTATCTACTACAGTAATATATCTATCATCTGCTGTGTCTTGTACGCTAGCTATCCTGTTTTCTATAGCTGTCTGTTCCTCCGATGTATTCCTTTAACTATCTGTTCTTCTACCTTTGACTCCTCTAGATGTCTCTTCTATATCTTCATAGCTATTACTGTTGGTTCATGTTATTTACTGTCTTATGTCACTTTCCATTAAAGTGAGCGAGGAAACTGAGTGAGGCTAACTATGTGGTTACGAGACAATTCTAAAATGTGGCCCTAATTTTTTGAATGTTGGCACATTGGGCCTTTGCACCCTTAGAAGGGGTTCTGCCCACGTCCACATGTGCCCTGGGCTTACCTTTCATCTGGGGTCACCGGGTCCATTCACTCCCTCATGTTCATTTTATTTTAACAGGAGCTTCAGTCCTTCTCACCATTGAGGGCACAGAGCCCGGTGTTGCTGGACGAGAACCGACCGAGGGCCAATGTTTACCTTCAGAGGAGAAACAATTATCAATCTCCCACTGAGTTTCCCTCGGGTTGGAAACACACGCTTTCCATTGACTCATGTGGCCAGAACTGGGGTGAGTTGCTGCCTCCAGCCCATAGCCCGGCTAATACCAGGGGTAACTCCCACACAATACAAATAAAAAAAAAAAACTGTCCTGTGTACCTTAAAACAGATAACCGCAAATTAAACCACTAAACTCCATTTCAGAGACACACCTACCAATCAGGGAGAATAACGTGGTACCAGAGTTCCCTGTATAACCAGTCTGTTCTTGTACCTTTATATAGACACAGAACTCCTCAGTGACTTCTAATATCCTTATAATTTACAGTAGGGGATACATTTCCTTATAATACATGAGTGGTACCCAGAGTTCCCTGTATAACTCAGTCTGTGTCCTTGTACCTTTATATAGACAGAAACTCCTCAGTGACTTCTAATATCCTTATAATTTACAGTAGGGGATACATTATCCTATATACATGAGTGGTACCCAGGTTCCCTGTATAACTCAGTCTGTGTCCTTGTACCTTTATATAGACACAGAACTCCTCAGTGACTTCTAATATCCTTATAATTTACAGTAGGGATACATTATCCCTTATAATACATGAGTGGTACCCAGAGTTCCCTGTATAACTCAGTCTGTGTCCTTGTACCTTTATATGACACAGAACTCCTCAGTGACTTCTAATATCCTTATAATTACAGTAGGGGATACATTATCCCTTATAATACATGAGTGGTACCCAGAGTTCCTGTATACTCAGTCTGTGTCCTTGTACCTTTATATAGACACAGAACTCCTAGTGACTTCTATATCACTTATAATTACAGTAGGGGATACATTATCCTTATAATACATGGTGGTACCCAGAGTTCCCTGTATAACTCAGTCTGTGTCCTTGTACCTTATATAGACACGAACTCCTCAGTGACTTCTAATATCCTTATAATTTACAGTAGGGGATACATTATCCCTTATAATACATGAGTGGTACCCAGGTTCCCTGTATAACCCAGTCTGTTCTTGTACCTTTATATAGGACACAGAACTCCTCAGTGACTTCTAATATCCTTATAATTTACAGTAGGGTACATTATCCTTATAATACATGAGTGGTACCCAGAGTTCCTGTATAACTCAGTCTGTGTCCTTGGACCTTTATATAGACACAGAACTCCTCAGTGACTTCTAATATCCTTATAATTTACAGTAGGGGATACATTATCCCTATAATACATGAGTGGTACCCAGAGTCCCTGTATAACCCAGTCTGTCCTTGTACCTTATATAGACACAGAAACTCCCAGTGATTCTTATATCCTTATAATTTACAGTAGGGGATACATTATCCCTTATAATACATGAGTGGTACCCAGAGTTCCTGTATACTCAGTCTGTGTCCTTGTACCTTTATATAGACACAGAACTCCTCAGTGACTTCTAATATCCTTATAATTACAGTAGGGGATACATTATCCCTTATAATACATGAGTGGTACCCAGAGTTCCCTGTATAACTCAGTCTGTGTCCTGTACCTTTATATAGCACGAAATCCTCAGTGACTTCTAATATCCTTATAATTTCAGTAGGGGATTATTATCCTTATAATACATGAGTGGTACCCAGAGTTCCTGTATAACTCAGTCTGTCCTTTGTACCTTATATAGACACAGAACTCCTCAGTGACTTCTAATATCCTTATAATTTACAGTAGGGGATACATTATCCCTTATAATACATGAGTGGTACCCAGAGTTCCCTGTTAAAATCAGTCTGTGTCCTTGTACCTTTATATGACACAGAACTCCTCAGTGACTTCTAATATCCTTATAATTTACAGTAGGGGATACATTATCCCTTATAATACATGAGTGGTACCCAGAGTTCCCTGTATAACTCAGTCTGTGTCCTTGTACCTTTATATAGACACAGAAATCCTCAGTGACTTCTATATCCATAATTTACAGTAGGGGATACATTATCCCTTATAATACATGAGTGGTACCCAGAGTTCCTGTATAACACAGTCGGTCCTTGTACCTTTATATAGACACAGAACTCCTCAGTGACTTCTAATATCCTTATAATTTACAGTAGGGGATACATTATCCCTTATAATACATGAGTGGTACCCAGAGTTCCCTGTATAACTCAGTCTGTGTCCTTGTACCTTGATAGACACAGAACTTCTCAGTGACTTCTATATATCCTTATAATTTACAGTAGGGGATACATTATCCCTATAATACATGAGTGGTACCCAGAGTTCCCTGTATAACTCAGCTGTGTCCTTGTACCTTTATATAGACACAGAACTCCTCAGTGACTTCTAATATCCTTATAATTACAGTAGGGGATACATTATCCCTTATAATACATGAGTGGTACCCAGAGTTCCCTGTATAACTCAGTCTGTGTCCTTGTACCTTATATAGACACAGAACTCCTAGTGACTTCTAATATCCTTATAATTTACAGTAGGGGATACATTATCCTTATAATACATGAGTGGTACCCAGAGTTCCCTGTATAACTCAGTCTGTGTCCTTGTACCTTTATATAGGACACAGAACTCCTCAGTGACTTCTAATTCCTTATATTTACAGTAGGGGATACATTATCCCTATAATACATGAGTGGTACCAGAGTTCCCTGTATAACTCAGTCTGTGTCCTTGTACCTTTATAAGACACAGAACTCCTCAGTGACTTCTAATATCCTTATAATTTACAGTAGGGGATACATTATCCCTTATAATACATGAGTGGTACCCAGAGTTCCCTGTATAACTCAGTCTGTGTCCCTGTACCTTATATAGACACAGAACTCCTCAGTGACTTCAATATTCCTTATAATTTACAGTAGGGATACATTATCCCTTATAATACATGAGTGGTACCCAGAGTTCCTGTATAACTCAGTCTGTGTCCTTGTACCTTTATATAGACAGAAATCCTCAGTGACTTCTAATATCCTTATAATTTACAGTAGGGGATACATTATCCTTAATAAACATGGTGGTACCCAGAGTTCCCTGATAACTCAGTCTGTGTCCTGTACCTTTATATAGACACAGAACTCCTCAGTGACTTCTAATATCCTTATAATTTACAGTAGGGGATACATTATCCTTATAATACATGAGTGGTACCCAGAGTTCCCTGTATAAACTCCTGTGTCCTTGACCTTTATATAGACACAGAACTCCTCAGTGACTTCTAATATCCTTATAATTTACAGTAGGGGATACATTATCCCTATAATACATGAGTGGTACCCAGAGTTCCCTGTATAACTCAGTCTGTGTCCTTGTACCTTTATATAGACCACGAAACTCTCAGTGACTTCTAATATCCTTATAATTTACAGTAGGGGATACATATCCTTATAATACATGAGTGGTACCCGAGTTCCTGTATAACTCAGTCTGTGTCCTTGTACCTTATATAGACACAGAACTCCTCAGTGACTTCTAATATCCTTAAATTTACAGTAGGGGATACATATATCCCTTATAATACATGAGTGGTACCCAGAGTTCCCTGTATAACTCAGTCGTGTCCTTGTACCTTTATATGACACAGAACTCCTCAGTGATTCTAATATCCTTATAATTACAGTAGGGGATACATTATCCTTATAATACATGAGTGGTACCCAGAGTTCCCTGTATAACTCAGTCTGTTCTTGTACCTTTATATAGGACACGAACTCCTCAGTGACTTCTAAAATCCTTATAATTTACAGTAGGGGATACATTATCCATTATAATACATGAGTGGTACCAGAGTTCCCTGTATAACTCAGTCTGTGTCCTTGTACCTTTATTAGACACAGAACTCCAGTGACTTCATAATTCCTTATAATTTACAGTAGGGGATACATTATCCCTTATAATACATGAGTGGTACCCAGAGTTCCCTGTATAACTCAGTCTGTGTCCTGTACCTTTATATAGACACAGAATCCTCAGTGACTTCTAATATCCTTATAATTTACAGTAGGGGATACATTATCCTTATAATACATGAGTGGTACCCAGAGTTCCTGTATATACTCAGTCTGTGTCCTTGTACCTTTATATAGACACAGAACTCCTCAGTGACTTCTAATATCCTTATAATTTACAGTAGGGGATAACATTATCCCTTATAATACATGAGTGGTACCCAGAGTTCCCTGTATAACTCAGTCTGTGTTGTACCTTTATATAGACACAGAACTCCTCAGTGACTTCTAATATCCTTATAATTTACAGTAGGGGATACATTATCCTTATAATACATGAGTGGTACCCAGAGTTCCCTGTATAACTCAGTCTGTGTCCTTGTACCTTTATATAGACCAGAACCCTCAGTGATTCTAATATCCTTATAATTTACAGTAGGGGAACTTATCCCTTATAATACATGAGTGGTACCCAGAGTTCCCTGTATAACTCAGTCTGTGTCTTGTACCTTTATAGACACAGAACTCTCAGTGACTTCTAATATCCTTATAATTACAGTAGGGGATACATTATCCCTTATAATACATGAGTGGTACCCAGAGTTCCCTGTATAACTCAGTCTGTGTCCTGTACCTTATATAGACACAGAACTCCTCAGTGACTTCTAATATCCTTAATTTACAGTAGGGGATACATTATCCTTATAATACATGAGTGGTACCCAGAGTTCCCTGTATAACTCAGTCTGGTCCTTGTACCTTTATATAGACACAGAACTCTCAGTGACTTCTAATATCCTTATAATTTACAGTAGGGGATACATTATCTATAATACATGAGGTGGTACCCAGAGTTCCCTGTATAACTCAGTCTGTGTCCTTGTACCTTTATATGACACAGAACCTCAGTGATTCTAATACCTTATAATTTACAGTAGGGGATACATTATCCCTTTAATACATGAGTGGTACCCAGGTTCCCTGTATAACTCAGGGTGTCCTTGACCTTATATAGGCACAGAACTCCTCAGTGACTTCTAATATCCTTATAATTTACAGTAGGGGGTACATTATCCCTTTATAATAATGAGTGGTAAGGTACCCAGAGTTCCCTGTATAACTCAGTCTGTGTCCTTGTACCTTTATATGGACACAGAACTCCTCAGTGACTTCTAATATCCTTATAATTTACAGTAGGGGATACATTATCCTTATAATACATGAGTGGTACCCAGAGTTCCCTGTATAACTCTAATATCCTTATAATATTAAACGCTACATGTGGTATGTGGCTATGGTGACAGTCTGGATACACAATAAGAATTGAACCCTAACGTCCAGATGACCATAGCCTTAGATTCTCACCCTGTGGAAGGGAGGGCAGTATGTTTGGGGCTTTAGTTCACCATTAGGGAGGCTTTCTGTGGTTTAAGGCAAATGATCCAGGATTTAGATTTACTTGTCCTTTATTAATTAGACTAATACTTGGAGAGTTTCCATTCCCAGATTTCCGGTTAATTCTCATTCGTCACCAGCAGTAAAGTCCAAGTCCAGGGAGGGAAGGATGAAGAATTCGCCCTGTGAGATCCCCTTGCAGATGGTCAGGTACTTAGAGACCCGTCTGGTCTTTGGTAAAACGAACCTCCTGGTAAATTCCTCCTTACTGAACGTTTTCTTATTCTGTAGGACCAGGACGGCGTTGATGAACATCAAAGCGAACGTGTAACAGTTGTGATCTTCCTCTCTGTACCTACGGGGTTACAACAAACAACATTGGAAGTCAAGGTTACTCATTTACCCATAGCCGCTATCGTTAATTGATCAGTACATGTGTCATCAGCCTGTCTACCCTCTACCGATCGGTATATTGATCAGTACATGTGTCATCAGCCTTGTCTACCCTCTACCGATCGGTATATTATCAGTACATGTTTTCAGACTTCTTCTAACCCTCTACCGATCGGTATATTGATCAGTAAATGTGTCATCAGCCTTTCTACCCTCTACCGATCGGTATATTGATCATACATGTGTCATCAGCCTGTCTACCCTCTACGCATCGTATATTGATCAGTACATGTCATCAGCCCTCTTTCTACCCTCTACCGATCGGTATATGATCAGACATGTGTCATCAGCCTGTCTACCCTCTACACGATCGGTTATATTGATCGTACATGTGTCACTCAGCCTGTCTACCTCTAACCGATCGGTATATTGATCAGTAATGTGCATCAGCCTGTCTACCCTCTACCGATCGGTATATTGATCAGTACATTGTGTCATACAGCCTGTCTACACCTCTACCGATCGGTATATTGATCAGTACATGTGTCATCAGCCGTCTACCCTCTACCGATCGGTATATTGATCAGTACTGTGTCATACAGCCTGTCTACCCTCTACCGATCGGTATATTGATCAGTACATGTGTCATCAGCCCGATCTACCCTCTACCGATCGGTAATTGATCAGTACAGTCATCCAGCCCGTCTCCTCCCTACCGTCGTATATTGATCAGTACATGTGTCATCAGCCTGTCTACCTCCTACCGATCGGTATATTGATCAGTACATGTGTCATCAGCTGTCTACCCTTACGATCGGTATATTGATCAGTACATGTGTCATCAGCCTGTCTCCTACTACCGATCGGTATATTGATCAGTAATGTGTCATCGCCTGTCTAACCCTCTACCGATCGGTATATATTGATCAGTACATGTGTCATCCCGCGTCTACCCTCTACCGATCGCGTATATTGATCAGTCAGTGTGCATCAGCCGTCTACCCTCTACCGATCGGTATATGATCAGTCATGTGTCATCAGCCCGTCTACCCTCTACCGATCGGTATATTGATCAGTACATGTGTCTCAGCCGTCTACCCTCTACCGATCGGTATATTGATCAGTAAATGTGTCATCAGCCTTCTACCCTCTACCGATCGGTATATTGATCAGTACATGTGTCATCAGCCCGTCTACCCTCTACCGATCGGTATATTGATCAGTACATGTTCATCAGCCTGTCTACCTCTACCGATCGGTATATTGATCAGATACATGTGTCATCAGCCTGTTTACCCTCTACGATCGGTATATTGATCAGTACAATGTGTCATCAGCTGTCTACCCTCTACCGATCGGTATATTGATCAGTCATGTGTCATCAGCCTGTCTACCCTCTACCGATCGGTAATTGATCAGTACATGTGTCACAGCCCTGTCACCCTCTACCGATCGGTTATTGATCAGTACATGGTCATCAGCCTGTCTACCTCTACGATCGTATGATCAGTACATGGTCTCAGCCTGTCACCCTCTCCATCGGTATATTGATCAGTACATGTGCATCAGCCGTCTACCCTCTACCGATCGGTATATTGATCAGTACATGCGTCATCAGCCGTCTACCCTCTACCGATCGGTATATTGATCAGTACATGTGCATCAGCCTGTCTACCTCACCGATCGGATATTGATCAGTACATGTGCATCAGCCTGTCTACCCTCTACCGATCGGTATATTGATCAGTACACGTGTCATCAAGCCTGTCTACCCTCTACGATCGGTATATTGATCAGTACATGTGTCATCAGCCTTCTACCCTCTACCGATCGGTATATATTGATCAGTACATGTGTCATCAGCCTGTCTACCCTCTACCGATCGGTATATTATCAGTACATGTGTCATCAGCCTGTCTACCCTCTAACCGATCGGTATATTGATCAGTAACATGCGTCATCAGCCTGTCTACCCTCTACCGATCGGTATTGGATCAGTACATGGGTCATCAGCCTGTCTACCCTCTACCGATCGGTATATTGATCAGTACAGTGTCATCAGCCGTCTACCCTCTACCGATGGTATATTGATCAGTACATGGTCATCAGCCTGTCTACCCTCTAACGATGGATATTGATCAGTACATTGCCATCAGCTGTCTACCTCTACCGATCGGTTATTGATAGTACATGTGTCATCAGCTGTCTACCCTCTACCGATCGGTTTATATTGATCAGTTACATGTGTCATCAGCCTGTCTACCCTTACCGATCGGTATATTGATCAGTACATTGTCCATCAGCTGTCTACCCTCTACCGATCGGGATATTGATCAGTACATGTGTCATCAGCCCTTTCTACCCTCTAACCGATCGTATATTGATCAGTACATGGGTCATCAGCCTGTCTACCCTCTACCGACGGTATATTGATCAGTACATGTGTCATCAGCCTGTCTACCCTCTACCGATCGGTATATTGATCAGTACATGTGTCATCAGCCTGTCTACCCTCTACCGATCGGTATATTGATCAGTACATGTGTCATCAGCCTGTCTACCCTCTACCGATCGGTATATTGATCAGTACATGTGTCATCAGCCTTCTACCCTCTAAACGATGGTTATATGATCAGTACATGTGCCATCAGCCCGTCTTACCCTCTACCGATCGGTATATTGATCAGTACATGTGTCATCAGCCCGTCTACCCTCTACCGATCGGTATATTGATCAGTACATGTGTCATCAGCCTGTCTACCCTCTACCGATCGGTATATTGATCAGTACATGTGTCATCAGCCTTTCTACACCTACCGACTCGTATATTGATCAGTACATGTGTCATCAGCCGTCTACCCTCTACCGATCGGTAATAATTGATCAGTACATGTGCATCAGCCTGTCTACCCTCTACCGATCGGTTATATTGATCAGTACAGTGTCATCAGCCTTCTACCCTCTACCGATCGGTATATTGACGTACATGTGTCATCAGCCTGTCTACCCTCTACCGATCGGTATATTGATCAGAATGGTCATCAGACTGTCTACCCTTCACCGATCGGTATATTGATCAGTACATGTGATCACCTTCTACCCTACGATCGGTATAGATCAGTCATGGTCATCACGTCTCCCTCTACCGATCGGTATATTGATCAGTACATGGTGTCATCAGCCTGTCTACCCTCTACCGATCGGTATATTGATCAGTACATGTGTCATCAGCCCGTCTACCCTCTACCGATCGGTATATTGGATCAGTAATGTGTATCAGCCGTCTACCCTCTACCGATCGGTATATTGATCAGTACATGTGTCATCAGCATTGTCTACCCTCTACCGATCGGTATATGGATCAGTACATGTGTCATCAGCCTGTCTACCCTACCGATCGTATATGGATCAGTACATGTGTCATCAGCCCGTCTACCCTCTACCGATCGGTATATTGATCAGTACATGTGCCATCAGCCCGTCTACCCTCTACCGATCGGTATATGATCAGTACATGTGCCATCAGCCCGTCTACCCTCTACCGATCGTATATTGATCAGTACATGTGTCATCAGCCGCTCACCTCTACCGATCGGTATATATGATCAGTACATGTGTCATCAGCGTCTACCCTCTACCGATCGTATATTGATCAGTACATGTGTCATCAGCCTGTCTACCTCTACCGATCGGTATATTGATCAGTACATGTGTCCATCAGCCCTGTCTACCCTTACCGATCGTATATTGATCAGTACATGTGCATCAGCCGGTCTACCCTCTACCGATCGGTACTATGATCAGTACATGTGCCATCAGCCCTTACCCTCTACCGATCGGTATATTGATCGTACATGTGCATCAAGCCCGTCTACCTCACCGACGTTAATTGATCAGTACCATGTGCCATCAGCCCTGTCTACCCTCTACCGATAGGTTATTGATCAGTACAGTGTCATCAGCCCGTCTACCCTCTACCGATGTATATTGAATCAGTACATGTGATCAGCCCGTTCTAAACCCTCTACCGATCGGTATATTGATCAGTACATGTGCATCAGCCGTCTACCCTCTACCGATCGGTATATTGATCAGTACATGTGCCATCAGCCGTCTTACCCTCTACCGATCGGTTATTGATCAGTACATTGTCCATTCAGCCCGTAACCCTCTACCGATCGGTATATTGATCAGTACATGTGTCATCAGCCGGTCTACCCTCTACCGATCGGTATATTGATCAGTACATGTGTCATCAGCCCGTCTACCCATTACCGATCGTATATTGATCAGACATGTGCCATCAGACCGTTCTACCTCTACCGATCGGTATATTGATCAGTACATGGTCATCAGCCGTCTTACCCTCTACCGATCGGTATATTGATCAGTACATGTGTCATCAGCCCGTCTACCCTCTACCGATCGGTTCTATTGATCAGTACATGTGCCATCAGCCCGTCTACCCTCTACCGATCGGTATATTGATCAGTACATGTGTCATCAGCCGTCTACCCTCTACCGATCGGTATATTGATCAGTACATGTGTCATCAGCCGGTCTACCCTCTACCGATCGGTAATTATCAGTACATGTGTCTCAGCCTGTCTACCCTCTACCGATCGGTAATTGTCAGTACATGTGTCATCAGTTACCTGTCATAGCCTGTCTACCCTCTACGATCGGTATATTGATCAGTACATGTGTCATCAGCCTGTCTACCCTCTACCAATCGGTATATTGATCAGTACATGTGTCATCAGCCGGTCTACCCTCTACCGATCGGTATATTGATCAGTACATGGTTCATCAGCCTGTTCTACCCTCTACCGATCGGTATATTGTCAGTCATGTGTCATCAGCCCGTCTACCCTCTAACGATCGGTATATTGATCAGTACATGTGTCATCTGCCCGTCTACCCTCTACCGATCGGTATATTGATCGGTACATGTCATTAGCCTGTCTACCCTCTACCAATCGGTATATTGATCAGTACATGTGTCATCAGCCTTGTCTACCGATCGGTATATTGATCAGTACATGTGTCATCAGCCTGTCTACCCTCTACCGATCGGTATATTGATCAGTACACGTGTCATCAGCCTGTCTACCCTCTACCGATCGGTATATTGATCAGTACATGTGTCATCAGCCTGTCTACCCTCTACCGATCGGTATATTGATCAGTACATGTGTCATCAGCCTGTCTACCCTCTACCGATCGGTATATTGATCAGTACATGTGTCATCAGCCTGTCTACCCTACGATCGGTATATTGATCAGTACATGTGTATCAGCCTGTCTACCCTCTACCGATCGGTATATTGATCAGTACATGTGTCATCAGCCTGTCTACCCTCTACCGATCGGTATATTGATCAGTACATGTGTCATCAGCCTGTCTACCTCTACCGATCTGGTATATTGATCGTACATGTGTCATCAGCCTGTCTACCCTCTACCGATCGGTATATTGATCAGTACATGGTCACAGCTGTCTACCTCTACCGATCGGGATATGATCAGTACATGTGTCATCAGGCCTGTCTACCCTCTACCGATCGGTATATTGATCAGTACCTGTGTCATCAGCCTGTCTACCCTCTACCCATCGGTATATTGATCAGTACAGTGTCATCAGCCTGTTACACTCTACCGATCGGTATATTGATCAGTACCTGCTGTCATCGCCTGCTCACCCTCTACCGATCGGTATATTGATCAGTAATTGCGACATCAAGCTGTCTACCCTCTACCGATCGGTATATTGATCAGTACATGTGTCATCAGCCTGTCACCCTCACCGATCGGTATATTGATCAGTACATGTGTCATCAGCCTGTCTCCCTCTACCGATCGGTATATTGTCAGTACATGTCATCAGCCTGTCTACCCTCTACCGATCGGTATATTGATCAGTACATGTGTCATCAGCCTTTCTACCCTCTACCGATCGGTATATTGATCAGTACATGTGTCATCAGCCTGTCTACCCTCTACCGATCGGTATATTGATCAGTACATGGTCATCAGACTGTCTACCCTCTACCGATCGGTATATTGATCAGTACATGTGTCATCAGCCGTCTACCCTCTACCGTCGTATATTGATCAGTACATGTGTCATCAGCCCGTCTACCCTCTACCGATCGGTATATTGATCAGTACATGTGTCATCAGCCTGTCTACCCTCTACCGATCGGTATATTGATCAGTACATGTGTCATCAGCCTGTCTACCCTCTACGATCGGTATATTGATCAGTACATGTGTCATCTGCCCGTCTACCCTCTACCGCTCGGTTATTGATCAGTACATGTGTCATCAGCCGTCTACCCTCTACCGATCGGTATATGATCAGTACATGTGTCATCAGCCTGTCTACCCTCTACCGTCGGTATATTGATCAGTACATGTGTCATCAGCTGTCACCCTCTACCGATCGGTATATGATCAGTACATGTGTCATCAGCCTGTCTCTACCCTCTACCGATCGGTATATTGATCAGTACCTGTGTCATCAGCCTGTCTACCTCTACCGATCGGTATATTGATCAGTACCTGTGTCATCAGCCGTATACCCTCTACCGATCGGTATATTGATCAGTACATGTGTCATCAGCCTGTCTACCCTCTACCGATCGGTATATGATCAGTACATGTGTCATCAGCCTGTTTACCTCTAACGATCGGTAATATGATCTTCATGTGTCATCAGCCTGTCTACCCTCTACCCGATCGGTATATTGATCAGTACAGTGTGCCATCAGCCTGTCTACCCTCTACCGATCGGTGTAATTGATCAGTACATGTGCCATCAGCCTCCGTCTACCCCTCTACCGATCGGTATATTGAATCAGTACATGTGTCATCAGCCTGTCTACACTCTTTACCGATCGGTATATTGATCAGTACATGTGCATCAGCCGTCTCCCCTCTACCGATCGGTATATTGATCAGTCAATGTGCCATCAGCCCGTCTCTACCCTCTACCGATCGGTATATTGATCAGTACATGTGTCATCAGCCGTCTACCCTCACCGATCGGTATTTGATCAGTACATGTGTCATCAGCCGTCTAACCCTCTACCGATCGGTATATTGATAGAACATGTGTCCATCAGCCCTCTACCCTCTACCGATCCGTTATTGATCAGTACATGTGTCCAAGCCTGTCTACCCTCTACCGATCGGTATATTGATCAGTACATGTGTCATCAGCTCCGTCTACCCTCTACCGATCGGTATATTGATCAGTACATGTGTCATCAGCCGTCTACCCTCTACCGATCGGTATATTGATCAGTACTGTGTCATCAGCCCGTCTACCCTCTAACCGATCGGTATATTAATCAGTACATGTGTCATCAGCCTGTCTACCCTCTACCGATCGGTATATTGATCAGTACATGGTCATCACTGTCTCCCTGTTCATCAGCCCTGTTACCCTCTACCGATCGGTATATTGATCGTACATGTGTCATCAGCCGTCTACCCTCTACCATCGGTATATTGATCAGTACATGTGTCATCAGCCGTCTACCCTCACGATCGGTATATTGATCAGTACATGTGTCATCAGCCTGTACCCTCTACCGATCGGTATATTGTCAGTTACATGTGTCATCAGCCGTCTACCCTCTACGAAGGTAATTTGATAGTACATGTTCATCAGCCCGTCTACCCTCTACCGATCGTATATGATCAGTACATGTGTCATCAGCCTGTCTACCCTCTACCGATCGGTATATTGATCAGTACATGCGTCATCAGCCTGTCTACCCTCTACCGATCGGTATATGGATCAGTACATGCGTGTCATCAGCCTGTCTACCCTCTACCGATCGGTATATTGATCAGTACATGCGTCATCAGCCTGTCTACCCTCTACCGATCGGTATATTGATCAGTACATGCGTTCATCAGCCTGTTTACCCTTACGATCGGTATATTGATCAGTACATGCGTCATCACCCGTCTACCCTCTACCGATCGGTATATGGATCAGTACATGCGTCATCAGCCGTCTACCTCTACCGATCGGTATATTGATCAGTACATGGTCATCAGCCTGTCTAACCCTCTACCGATCGGTATATTGATCAGTACAGCTGTCATCAGCCTTCTACCCTCTACCGATCGGTATATTGATCTAGTACATGTGCATCAGCCCGTTCTACCCTCTAACGATCGGTATATGATAGTACATGGTCATCAGCCTGTCTACCCTCTACCGACGGTATATTGACAGTACATGTGCATCAGCCTGCTTACCCTTCACCGATCGGTATATTATCAGTAACATGTGCCATCAGCCTGTCTACCCTCTACCGATCGCGTATATGATCAGTACGTGCATCAGCTCGTCTACCCTCTACCGATCGGTAATTGATCAGTACATGTGTCCATCAGCCTTGTCTACCCTCTACCGATCGTTATTGATCAGTACATGTGTCTCAGCCTGTCTACCCTCTACCGATCGGTATATTGATCAGTACAGTGTCATCAGCCTGTCTACCCTCTACGATCGGTATATTGATCAGTACATGCGTCATCAGCCTGTCTACCCTCTACCGAGCGGTATAGGATCAGTACATTGCGTCATCAGCCTGTCTACCCTCTACACGATCGGTATATTGATCAGTACATGTGCCATCAGCCCGTTACCCTCTACCGATCGGTATATTGATCAGTACCTGGTCATCAGCCTGTCTACCTCTACCGATCGGTATATTGATCAGACATGTGCCATTCAGCCGTGTCTACCCTCTACCGATCGGTATATTGATCAGTACATGTGCATCAGCCTTTCTACCCTCTACGCATCGGTTATATTGATCAGTAACAGTGTCATCAGCCTGTCTACCCTCTACCGATCGGTATATGATCAGTACATGTGTCATCAGCCTGTCTACCCTCTACCGATCGGTATATTGATCAGTACATGTGTCATCAGCCTTCTACCCTCTACCGATCGGTATATGATCAGTACATGTGTCATCAGCTGTTACCCTATACCGATCGGTTATTGATCAGTACAGTGTCATCAGCCTGCTACCCTCTACCGTCGGTATATGATCAGTACATGTGTCACAGCCTGTCTACCTCTACCGATCGGTATATTGATCAGTACATGTGTCATCCAGCTGTCTACCCTCTACCGATCGGTATATTGATCAGTACATGTGTCACAGCCTTCTACCCTCTACCGATCGGTATATGATCAGTACATTGTGTCATCAGCCTGTCTACCCTCTACCGATCGGTATATGATCAGTACATGTGTCATCAGCCTGTTACCTCTACCGATCGGTATATTGATCAAGTACATGTGCATCAGCCTGTCTACCCTCTACCGATCGGTATATTGATCAGTACATGTGCCATCAGCCTGTCTACCCTCTACCGATCGTTATATTGATCAGTACATGTGTCATCGCCGTTCTACCCTCTACCGATCGTGTATTGATCAGTACATGTGTCATCAGCCCGTCTACCCTCTACCGATCGGTATATTGATCAGTACATGTGTCATCAGCCCGTCTACCCTCTACCGATCGGTATAGTGTCAGTACATGTGCCATCAGCCCGTCTACCCTCTACCGATCGGTATATTGATCAGTACATGTGCCATCAGCCCGTCTACCCTCTACCGATCGGTATATTGATCAGTACATGTGCCATCAGCCCGTCTACCCTCTACCGATCGGTTATTGATCAGTACATGTGTCATCAGCCCGTCTACCTCTACCGACGGTAATTGATCAGTACATGTGTCATCAGCCGTCTACCCTCTACCGATCGGTATATTGATCAGTACATGTGCATCAGCCGTCTACCCTCTAACCGATCGGTATAGATATCAGTACATGTGTCATCAGCCCGTCTACCCTCTACCGATCGGTATATTGATCAGTACATGTGCCATCAGCCCGTTACCCTCTACCGATCGGTATATTGATCAGTACAGTGCATCAGCACGCTCCCTACCAGCTACACAGATCGGTTAATTGATCAGACATGTGCACAGCCGTACACCTCTACCGATCGGTATATTGATCAGTACATGTGTCATCAGCCCGTCTACCCTCTACCGATCGGTATATTGATCAGTACATGTGTCATCAGCCAGTCTACCCTCTACCGATCGGTATATTGATCAGAACATGTGCCATCAGCCCGTCTACCCTCTACCGATCGGTATATTGATCAGTACATGTTGCCATCAGCCCGTCTACCCTCTACCGATCGGTTATATTGATCAGTACATGTGTCATCAGCCCGTCTACCTCTACCGATCGGTATATTGATCAGTACATGTGTCATCAGCCCTGTCTACCCTCTACCGATCGGTATATTGATCAGGTACATGTGTCATCAGCCTGTCTACCCCTACGATACCGACGTATATTGATCAGTACATGTGTATCAGCCTGTCTACCCTCTACCGACGCGTATATTGATCAGTACATGTGTCATCAGCCTGTCTACCCTCATACCGCTATTAGATCGGTAATTGATCAGTACATGTGTCATCAGCCTGTCTACCCTCTACCGATCGGTATATTGATCAGTACATGTGTCATCAGCCGTCTACCCTCTACCGACGGTATATTGATCAGTACATGTGTCCATCAGCTGTTACCCCTTACCGATCGGTATATTGTCAGTACATGTGTCATCAGCCCCGTCTAACCCTAACGATCGGTATATTGATCAGTACATGTGTCATCAGCCGTCTACCCTCTACCGTCGGTATATTGATCAGTACATGTCATTAGCCGTCTACCCTCTACCGATCGGTATATTGATCAGTACATGTGTCATCAGCATGTCTACCGATGGTATATTGATCAGTACATGTGTCATCAGCTGGTCTACCCTCTACCGATCGGTATATTGATCAGTACATGTGTCATCAGCCTGTCTACCATCTTACCCGATCGGTATATGATATCAGTACATGTGTCATCAGCCTGTCTACCCTCACCGATCGGTATATTGATCAGTACATGTGTCATCAGCCTGTCTACCCTCTACCGATCGGTATATGATCAGTACATGTGTCATCAGCCTGTCTACCCTCTACCGATCGGTATATTGATCAGTACATGTGTCATCAGCTGTCTACCCTCTACGATCGGTATATTGATCAGTAAATGTGTCATCAGCCTGTCTACCTCTACCGATCGTATATTGATCAGTACATGTGTCATCAGCCTGTCTACCCTCTACCGATCGGTATATTGATCAGTATAGGTCATCACTGTTCCCTACCGATCGGTATATTGATCAGTACATGTGTCATCAGCCGTGTTACCCTCTACCGATCGGTATATTGATCAGTACATGTGTCATCAGCCTGTCTACCTCTACCGATATGGTATATTGATCAGTACATGTGTCATCAGCCTGTCTACCCTCTACCGACTCGGTATATTGATCAGTACATGTGTCATTCGATTGTCTACCCTCTACCGATCGGTTATATTGATCAGTACATGTGTCATCAGCCTGTCTACCCTCTACCCATCGGTATATTGATCAGTACATGTGTCATAGCCGTCTACCCTCTACCGATCGGTAATGATCAGTACCTGTTCAGCCTGTCTACCCACCGATGGTATATTGATCAGTAATGGTCATCAGCCTGTCTACCCTCTACCATCGGTATATTGATCAGTACATGTGTCATCAGACTGTCACCCTCTACCGATCGGTATATTGATCAGACAGTGTCATCAGTGTACCCTACCGATCGGTATATTATCAGTACATGGGTCATCAGCCTGTCTACCCTCTACCGATCGGTTATTGATCAGTACATGTGTCATCAGCCTTTCTACCCTCTATCCGATCGGTATTTGATCAGTACATGTGTTCATCAGCCTGTCTACCTCTACGATCGGTATATTGATCAGGACATGTGTCATCAGCCTGTCTACCCTCTACCGATCGGTATATTGATCCGTACATGTGTCATCAGCCTTCTACCCTCTACGATCGGGAATGATCAGTACATGTGTCATCAGCCTGTCTACCCTCTACCGATGGTAATATTGATCAGTACATGTTGTCATCAGCCTGTCTACCCTCTACCGATCGGTATATTGATCAGTACATGTTCTCAGCCTGTCTAACCCTCTACCGATCGTATATTGGCATGTACATGTGTCATCAGCCTGGTACCCTCTACCGATCGGATATATTGATCAGTACATGTGTCATCAGCCTGTCTACCCTTCTACCGATCGGTATATTGATCAGTACATGTGTCATCAGCCTGTCTACCCTTACCGATCGGTATATGATCAGTACATGTGTCATCAGCCTTTTCTAACTCTACGATCGGTATATTGATCAGTACTGTGTCATCAGCCTGTCTACCCTCTACCGATCGGTATATTGATCAGTACATGTGTATCAGCCTGTCTAACCCTCTACGATCGGTATATTGATCAGTACATGTGTGTCATCAGCCTGTCTACCCTTCTACCGATCGGGATATGATCAGTACATGTGTCCATCAGCCTGTCTACCCTCAACCGATCGGTATATTGATCAGTAATGTCATCAGCCCGTTCTACCCCTTACCGATCGGTATATTGATCAGTACAGTGTGCCATACAGCCCGTCTACCTCTACCCGATCGGTATATTTGATCAGTACATGTGTCATCAGCCTGTCTACACTCTACCGATCGGTATATTGATCAGTACATGTGCCATCAGCCCGTCTACCCTCTACCGATCGGTATATTGATCAGACATGTGCCATCAGCCCGTTCTACCCTCTACACCATCGGTATTATTGATCAGTACATGTGTCATCAGCCTCTACCTCTACCGATCGGTATATGATCAGTACATGTGTTCAGCCAGTCTACCTTATACCGATCGGTATATTGATCAGTAACAGTGCCAATCAGCCCGTCTTACCCTCTACCGATCCGTATATGATCAGTAATGTGCATCAGCCGTCTACCCTCACCGATCGGTATATTGATCAGTACATGTGTCATCAGCCCCGTCTACCCTCTACGATCGGTATATTGATCAGTACATGTGTTTTTCATCAGCCGTTACCCTACTACCGATCGGTATATTGATCAGTACCGTGTCATCAGCCCGTCTACCCTCTACCGATCGGTATATTATCAGTAATGTGTCATCAGCCTCTACCCTCTACCGATCGGTATATTGATCAGTACATGTGTCATCAGCAGTCTACCCTGTCTCAGCTGTTACCCTCTACCGATGGTATATTGATCAGTACATGGTCATCAGCCTGTCTACCCTCTACATCGGTATTATATGATCAGTACATGGTCAATAGCCGTCTACCCTCTACCGATCGGTATATTGATCAGACATGTGTCATCAGCCTGTCTACCCTCTACCGATCGGTTATATTGTCAGTTAAAGGTGTCATACAGCCGTCTACCCTCTACACGATCGGTATATGATCAGTACATGTGTCATCAGCCGTCTACCCTCTACCGATGGTATATTGATCGTACATGTCATCAGCCTGTCTACCCTCTACCGATCGGTATATTGATCAGTAACTGTGTCATCAAGTCCTGTCTACCGATGGTATATTGATCAGTACAGTGTCAATCAGCCTGTCTACCCCTCTACGATCGGTTATATTGATCAGACGTGTCATCAGCCTGTCTACCCTCTACCGATCGGTATATTGATCAGTACATGTGTCATCAGCCTGTCTACCCCTTCTCGATCGGTATATTGATCAGTACAATGTCATCAGCCTGTCTACCCTACCGATCGGTATATTGATCAGTACATGTGTCATCAGCCTGTCTACCCTCTACCGATCGGTATATTGATCAGTACATGTGTCATCAGCCTGTCTACCCTCTACCGATCGGTATATTGATCAGTACATGTGTCATCAGCCTGTCTACCCTCTACCGATCGGTATATTGATCAGTACATGTGTCATCAGCCTGTCTACCTCTACCGATCGGTTATTGATCAGTACATGTGTCATCAGCCTGCTACTTCTACCCTCTACCGATCGGTATATTGATCAGTACATGTGTCATCAGCCTGTCTACCCTCTACCGATCGGTAATTGATCAGTACATGTGTCATCAGCTGTCTACCCTCTACCGATCGGTTATATTGATCAGTACATGTGTCACGCCTGTCTACCCTCTACGATCGGTATATTGATCAGTACATGTGTCATCAGCCTGTTTACCCTCTACCGATCGGTTATATTGATCAGTACATGTGTCATCAGCCTGTCTACCCTCTACCGATCGGTATATTGATCAGTACATGTGTCATCAGCCTGTCTACACTCTACCGATCGGTATATTGATCAGTACCTGCTTCATCAGCCTGTCTACCCTCTACCGATCGGTATATTGATCAGTACATGCGTCATCAGCCTGTCTACCCTCTACGATCGGTATATTGATCAGTACTGTGTCTCAGCCTGTCTACCCTCTACCGATCGGTATATTGATCAGTACATGTGTCATCAGCCTGTTCTACCCTTCTACGATCGGTATATTGATCAGTACATGTGTCATCAGCCTGTCTACCCTCTACCGATCGGTATATTGATCAGTACATGTGTCATCAGCCTGTCTACCCTCTACCGATCGGTATATTGATCAGTACATGCGTCATCAGCCTGTCTACCCTCTACCGATCGGTATATTGATCAGTACATGTGTCATCAGCCTGTCTACCCTCTACCGATCGGTATATTGATCAGTACATGTGTCATCAGCCTGTCTACCCTCTACCGATCGGTATATTGATCAGTACATGTGTCATCAGCCTGTCTACCCTCTACCGATCGGTATATTGATCAGTACATGTGTCATCAGCCTGTTACCCTCTTACCGATCGGTTATATTGATCAGTACATGTGTCATCAGCCTGTTACCCTCTACCGATCGGTATATTGATCAGTACATGTGTCATCAGCCTGTCTACCCTCTACCGATCGGTATATTGATCAGTACATGTGTCATCAGCCTGTTACCCTCTACGATCGGTATATTGATCAGTACATGTGTCATCAGCCTGTCTACCCTCTACCGTCGTAGGTATTGATCAGTACATGTGTCATCAGCCTGTCTACCCTCTACGATCGGGTATATTGATCAGTACATGTGTCATCAGCCTGTCTACACTCTACCGATCGGTATATTGATCAGTACATGTGCCATCAGCCCGTCTACCTCTACCGATCGGTATATTGATCAGTACATGTGTCATCAGCCCGTCTACCCTCTACCGATCGGTATATTGATCAGTACATGTGTCATCAGCCCGTCTACCCTCTACCGATCGGTATATGATCAGTACATGTGTCATCAGCCTGTCTACCCTCTACCGATCGGTATATTGATCAGTATACATGTTGCCCATCAGCCCGTCTACCCTTACCGATCGGTTATTGATCAGTACATGTGCATCAGCCTGTCTACCCTCTACCGATCGGTATATTGTCATCATGTGTCATCAGCTGTCTCCTCTTACCGATCGGTATATGATCAGTACTGTGTGCATCAGCCTGTCTACCTCTACCGATCGGTATATTGATCAGTACATGTGTCATCAGCCTGTCTACCCTCTACCGATCGGTATATGATCAGTACATGTGCATCAGCCGTCTACCTCTACCGATCGGTATATTGATCAGTACATGTGTCATCAGCCTGGTACCCTCTACCGATCGGTATATGATCAGTACATGTGTCATCAGCCTTGTCTACCCTCTACCGATCGGTATATTGATCAGTACATGTGCATCAGCCGTCTACCCTCTACCGATGGTATATTGAATCATACATGTGTCATCAGCCTGTCTACCTCTACCGATCGGTTAATTGATCAGTACATGTGTCATCAGCCTGTCTACCCTCTACGATCGGTTATATTGATCAGTACATGTGTCATCAGCCTGTCTACCCTCTACCGGATCGGTATATTGATCAGTACATGTGCATCAGCCTGTCTACCTCTACCGATCGGTATATTGATCAGTACATGTGTCATCAGCCTGTACCTCTACCGATCGGTTATGATCAGTAATGTGTCATACAGCCTGTCTACCCTCTACCGATCGGTATATTGATCAGTACATGTGTCATCAGCCTGTCTACCCTCTACCGATCGGTATATTGATCAGTACTGTGTCATCAGCCTGTCTACCTCTACCGATCGGTATATGATCAGTACATGTGTCATCAGCCGTTTACCCTCTACGATGGTTATTGATCAGTACATGTGTCCATCAGCCTGTCTACCTCTACCGATCGGTATATTGATCAGTACTGGTCATCGCCTGTCTACCCTCTACCGATCGGTATATTGATCAGTACATGTGTCATCAGCCTGTCTACCCTTACCGATCGGTATATGATCAGTACATGTGTCTCAGCCTGTCTTACCCTATACCGATCGGTTATATTGATCAGTACATGTGTTCATCAGCCTGTCACCCTCTACCGATCGGTATATTGATCAGTACGTGTGCCATCAGCCCGTCTACCCTTACCGATCGGTATATTGATCAGTACATGTGCCATCAGCCCGTCTACCCTTTACCGATCGGTATATTGATCAGTACATGTGTCATCAGCCCGTCTACCCTCTACCGATCGGTATATTGATCAGTACATGTGGCCATCAGCCCGTCTACCTCTACCGATCGGTATATTGATCAGTACATGTGTTCATCAGCCTGTCTACCCTCTACGATCGGTATATTGATCAGTACTGTGCATCAGCCTGTCTACCCTCTAACCGATCGGTATATGATCAGTACATGTGTTCATCAGCCTGTCTACCTCTACCGATCGGTATATTGATCAGTACATGGTCACTCAGCCGTTCTACCTCTACCGATCGGTATATGATCAGTACATGTGTCATCAGCCTGTTACCCTCTACCGATCGGGTTATATTGATCGTACATGTGTCATCAGCCTGTCTACCCTCTCTACCGATCGGTATATTGATCAGTACAGGTGTCATCAGCCTGTCTACCCTCTACCGATCGGTATATTGATCAGTACATGTGTCATCAGCCTGTCTACCCTCTACCGATCGGTATATTGATCAGTACATGTGTCATCAGCCTGTCTACCCTCTACCGATCACCCAGTGTGGCATTGTGTGTACACAACAAACTTACCCAAAGTCACCCCCATATGATAATATAAACATCTTGTGATATTAGATTCTGGACTCCTACCTCTGGGCCGCCCATTGCTCTGCAGCTGTGAAATCTTCTAAATAACGGTCCCATTGGTGAATGAGCTCATACTGGTCTGTAGGTCCCAGGCGGATATTCACACTCTGCTCCCAACCTGCAGCCTCTCTGTCAACTCCACACTGATTGTAACTATACACCACGCCTGCAACATGGACAAAGGACATATTAAATGGTACAAACACTGTCTAATGGAAACAGTATGGCAGCTCCCACCCATATGTACAAATTTACAGAGAAGGAATGTTCTGTACACACAATAAGCTATACCCTCATACTGTACTGTCTAAGGGAAACACTATGGCAGCTCCCACCCATATGTATAAATATAAATATACAGAGAAGGAATGTTCTGTACATACAATAAGCTATACCCTCATACTATACTGTCTAAGGGAAACAATATGGCAGCTCCCACCCATATGTATAAATATGCAGAGAAGGAATGTTCTGTACATACAATAAGCTATACCCTCAACTGGTAACTGTCTAAGGAACACTATGGCATCTCCCACCCATATGTATAAATATACAGAAAGGAATGTTCTGTACACACAGTGAGCTATAACCCTCATACGTAACTGTCTAGGGAAACAATATGTGGGGGGGGGGCAGCTCCCACACCCATAAGTGTATCAATATACAGAGAAGGAATGTGTCTGTACATCATAGCTATAACCTCATACTGTACTGTCTAAGGGAAACTAATGGCAGCTCCCACCCATATGTATAAATATAACCAGAGAAGGAATGTTCTGTACATACATAAGCTATAAACCCCATCCTGTTACTGTCTAAGGGAAACAATAATGGCGCTCCCACCCATATGTATAAATAACAGAGAGGAATGTTCTGTACAACATAGCTATACCCTCATACTGTACTGTCTAGGGAACACTATGGCATCATCCCACCATATGTATAATATACAGAGAAGGAATTTCTGTACATACATAAAGCTATACCCTCATACTGTACTGTCTATGGGGAACCCTATGGCAGCTCCCCCCCATATGTATAAATATACAGAGAAGGAATGTTCTGCCACACAATAACCTTATACCCTCATACAGTTCTGTCTAAGGATCAATATGGCACTCCCAACCATATTATAAATACAAATATACAGAGAAGGAATGTTCTGTTACAACAATAAGCGTATACCCTCTACTGTACTGGTCTAAGGGAAACACTATGGCAGCTCCCTCCATATGTATAAATTACGAGAGGAATGTTCTGTACTACAATAAGCTATACTCTCATCTGTACTGTCTAAGGGAAACAAGATGCAACTCCCATTCCATCTGTTAAATATACAAGAGAAGGACTGTTCTGTACATACAATAAGCTATAACCCTCCATACGTTCCTGTCTAGGGAAACCATATGCAGCTCCCACCCTATGTGAGCAGCAGCACGGAGAGTGAGCTCCTGTAAGTTTTGTTTTTCTCAGTCCTGGGCCCTTGTTGGGTCCAGGGAAGTGCCTTAGTCTGGCTTACCTATTAGCCCAGATAGCAGATATTTCCTTGTATCCACGCCTCCCCCCCTGGGCCTGTTAAATGGGTAAAAAGAAAACCCAGTACTGGACTTTGAAGCCATGGAGGGGAAGAAAGCCATGATTCCCAAGGGAGGGATCGGAGAGACACACGTGAGGACAAACACTCTGTGCCTAAGGCTAAAGAGAAGGAAGAGAAAAGGAATTTTTTTGAAAGAATTTAAGAAATTGGAAAGTAAAACACAGAAGGCCCCAGCTGGGGAAACATGGACGCCATAATGAAAGAGTCAGATTTCCAGGGCGTGCTGACTCCCCCGCTGGGGAACATGGCCGCCATAATGAAAAGATGGAAGATTTCCAAGGGCTGTGCTGACTCCCGCTGGGGACATTGGACGCCATAAATTAAAGAGGCAGATTCCAGGGCTTTGCTGACTCCGCCATGCTGGGGAACAGGACGCATATGAAAGCGGCAGAATTCCAGGGCTGTGCTGACTCCCCAGCGGGGGTAGGAAAAACACAGCACGCTGATAACAATGGAGACCTCGGGGGTTGTACTAAACGATTCGCAGGAGGTGGAAGTGTTGAGAGTGCACTGACTGCCTGTGACTCCCTAGCCAAGGAAATGGCTGACATGTGGACCATGCCCTGCTGGGGCGGTGGGAGAGAACTTCCATGGGGGAGGACCTGAGTTGCACTGGGACTGAATGGAAGGAGGAGGGGGAGAAGAGGAAAGAACAATTTGATCAGCAGGAGACAGGGAGGAAATCCAAAAAGCCTAAAGGCGAGATGGCCGTGCTGAGCAGGAGGAAGGAAGAGACAGAGCCGCACAGTGGCTGCGAAAATCACCCGTTTTGAAATGAAACAGAGCGCGGATAAGAGAAATCACATCAGCATGAACTTCATTACCTAACCAGGAGGAGTTGGAGGAGGTGGAGCGGAAAATTAAAGGGGCGGTGGAGGTTAGTTGACCTGGGAAGAGCCTTGTATAATAAAGAACTTCTGAAGAAATGGAGTCGGTAAAAGATGGAAAAGAGACTAGAAACCCGAGACGGGAACATCCCAGAAGGAAAGACCCACCACGGAGGAGGACTTAACCCTACGGACCCTAATACCGTATTCTACTGTGTGTGCGGATGAGGGTGGTGGTGAGAACGGTGTAGGGGTGCATGGTGGACCGCCAAGAGAGACCCATGTGTGTTGAGCCAGGATGTTGTTGGAATGGAGGGCGGACCGCATGCTGGGAGTTGAGGTGTTTAAGAGGAAGGAATGTGGTGAAGATCCGGTGGGTTGGGAGAAAGACAAGACCCAAACAGAAGCTTATTGCCAGGCGTTTATATAATGGAGTCAATGGGGTTTCACTGTAAATGACGTATTCGCTCTGATCAGCCAATCAGAGCCGATGTTTGAATGTGAGTTTTAAGACTGTCCCAGGATTGGAGTCGTTTTGGTGTAAACTATGGTGAATTGGCAAGATCCTCAATTGGGAAGGTCCTCCTCCAGGTGATTTTCAATCACAAGACAGAACTAAAAATGAATCCATCCCACCAGTAGAGATCCTGGTCTGGCTAAGGAGGCAGTGCTCAGTCCTGTCCCCACTCACCAAAGTGTATGATAGGAATGGGTTCTTGGGCGGAGGGATGCGAGAGTCCAAGGTGAGACTGTCCAGTCACCCATAATGTAACCACATGCACTAACCTATGTCTTTCTTTATTGGAAGGGAAAGGGGGAGTGTGTTATTAACCCTGGGCAACCCGCTGTGTTTAAATGGGGCCTCTAACCGTCACCGTCAGTGAGTATGTGCAACCGGCCAGCGTTGTATAAATGTGTGGGGTTGGGTCACACCATAAGGAATGTTTGATCAGATCAGTTGCACTCTGTGCCTACAGCTTGGCCACTCCACAATAGTTGCCGCCCCGAGGCCTTGCATAATATCATCAAATCCTGCCACCCTGGAAAAGGAACGGACCCCAACCCAAATCCTTTACAAGCAGAGACCCCCGGGGGAATGGGGCGAGAGGAGCAGATGAGGTTCAGAACATCAGTGGGTCAATACTGGGGGAGAACAATGGAGGGGAGTGGGAAGTGGTTAAAAGAGAACCAAGGCTTTGAAAGCCGAAACCGACAGTGTTGCCACTGCCAATAGGTACTAGATCCCAGGTGGGAAAAGCTGGGCAGATTCCTCAGAGGATGAGAAGAATTGAGAGATGGAGGTGAGGAGGAGGGAGACAGATAAAGATGGTGGAGAGGGAGTTGAGTTGGAATCATAACGGCAGTGACAGATTAATATGGATATAGAGTTAAAAAGGGGAAAGGAACATAGGAAAAGAGATAGGGAAATCGGAAAAGAGAAGGAAGGAAAAAAGAGAGGATAGAGAGAAAGACCTAGAGGCGGACTGGGAATCCCTATATGAGGATGAGTTTAAGAACGTTGATAGTCGCCCCTCAAAGCAGAAAGGTACGGGGTCCAAGTTAAGAGATCGTTGATGGAGAGGAGACCGGGAGGGAATCTAAAAAAACAAAAATGATGCTTCTGCACCATTACTCTTTAGGTTTAATGAATTGATTCTGTATTGCCAAAATTGTGTTGCTAATATTTTGAATGTAATTTTGTAAAGGTTTTTATGAATAAACAATTTCCCCTCCCACCCATTGTAAAATATAAATATACACAAGAGAAGGAATGTTCTGTAACACACACTAAGCTATACCCTCATACTTGTACTGTCTAAGTGGGAAAACATATGGCAAGCTCCCAACCATATGTATAAATATAAACAGAGAAAGGAATTTTCTGTACATACAATAAGCTATACCCCATACTGTTATGTCTAAGGGAAACATATTGGCAGCTCCCACCCATATGTATACATATACAGAGAAGAATGTTTCCTGTACATACATAATCTACTACCCTCATACTGTCCTGCTAAAGGAAAACAATATTGCAGCTTCCACCCATAGTTAAATATACAGAGAAGATGTTCTGTAACACCACTAAGCTAGACCCTCATACTGTACTGTCCTAAGGAACCAATATGGCAGCTCCCACCCATATGTATAAATATACAGAGGAAGGAATGTTCTGTACATCAATAGCTTATACCGCTCCATACTGTCCTTGTCCTACTGGAACAATATGGTCATCTCCACCCATATGATAAATATACAGAGAAGTAATGTGTCTGTCACACAATAAGCTTTACCCTCATACTGTAGCTGTCTAAGGGAAACAATATGGCGCTCCCACCCTATTTATAAATATACAGAGAAGGAATGTTCTGTACATACAATAAGCTATACCCTCATACTGTACTGTCTAAGGGAAACAATATGGCAGCTCCCACACATATATAAGTGAATATATCCTGTGGCTGTGAGTGTTGATAGTAACGGCATTTGAAGGGTTAATAAGGTAGTAGTTGAGACTATGGACGTAGAAAGGAACTTTCACCTTTAGTGCTGGTGATCCCAACATGGAGGTCGGAAATGCCATTGTATTCCCTAAAAGGTAAAATAAACATATGTTACAATTACTTGGCATGTTTATTATTATTTAACAGAAACCAATGTAAGTTCTGCTGAGAAGCAAATGGCAACTCCATTAATATTTGGGATTCTATTGACTCTATGTGCATTCCTATTCTGTAAGAATCGTGCCACTGGTGTCCTAAAGCCTCCACATACCTGGAAACAAAAATGTGCAGTAACACAATGTAGGGTGACGCAACCCACGGTAACACAATCTACAGTAACATAATGCAAAGTAACACAATGCAGACTAACACAATGCACAGTAACACAATGCACAGTAACATAATGCACAGTAACACAATGCACAGTAACACAATGCACAGTAACACAATGCACAGTAACACAATGCACAGTAACACAATGCAGACTAACAGAATGCACAGTAACACAATGCACAGTAACACAATGCACAGTAACACAATGCACAGTAACACAATGCAGACTAACACAATGCACAGTAACATAATGCACAGTAACACAATGCACAGTAACACAATGCAGACTAACACAATGCACAGTAACACAATGCACAGTAACACACTAACCACAATGCTCATAACACAATGCAGACTACACAATCAGCACTAACACAATGCAGACTAACACAATGCACAGTAACACAATGCCAGACTAACACAATGCGACTACACACAATGCACATAACCACAATGCACAGACTAACACAATGCGACTAACACATCACAGTAACACATGCCACAGTAAACACAATGCGACTAACACAATGCCACATAGCACATAACAAATGCAGACTAACACAATGCACAGTAACAACACAATGTAGACACTAACACCAATGCACAGTAACACAATGCACAGTAAACACAATGCAGATAACACAATGCACAGTAAACACAATGCACAGTAACACAATGCACGACTAACACCATACACGTAACACATGCACAGTAACCAATGCAGACTACACACAATGCACAGTAACAAACAATGCACAGTAACACAATTCAGACTAACACAATGCACAGTAACACAATGCAGCATAACACAATGCACATAACACAATCAGATGCAGACTACCCAATGCACAGTACCACAATACCATGACTAACACAATGCACAGTAACACAATGCACACTAACACAATGCACAGTAACACACATGCAGACTAACAACACATGCAGACTAACACCATGCACAGTAACACAATGCACAGTAACACAATCACAGTAACCACATGCACAGACATAACACAATGCACAGTAACACAATGCAGACTAACACAATGCACAGAACACAATGCAGCACATACACACAAATGCACAGTAACCAATGCCAGACTAAACACAATGCCAGTAAACCCAATGCCCAATAACACATGCACAGTAACACAATCAGACTCACACATGCCCAAACTGAACTCCAACAATCCACCACGGAATCCCTATTGGAATATCACATTCCCTCTATTAAAGAACTACATATCCCACAATCCCCAGCAGGCATCCTGATTGGAATATAACATTCCATCTATTAAAGAACTACATATCCCACAATCCCCAGCAGGCGTCCCTATTGGAATATCACATTCCATCTATTAAAGAACTACATATCCCACAATCCCCAGCAGGCTTCCTGATTGGAATATAACATTCCATCTATTAAAGAACTACATCCCACAATCCCCAGCAGGCGTCCCTATTGGAATATCACATTCCATCTATTAAAGAACTACATATCCCACAATCCCCAGCAGGCATCCTGATTGGAATATAACATTCCATCTATTAAAGAACTACATATCCCACAATCCCCAGCAGGCGTCCCTATTGGAATATCACATTCCATCTATTAAAGACTACATATCCCACAATCCCCAGCAGCATCCTGATTGGAATATAACATTCCATCTATTAAAGAACTACATATCCCACAATCCCCAGCAGGCGTCCCTATTGGAATATCACATTCCATCTATAAAAGAACTACATATCCCACAATCCCCAGCAGGCGTCCTATTGGAATATCACATTCCCTCTATTAAAGAACTACATATCCCACAATCCCCAGCAGGCGTCCCTATTGGAATATCACATTCCCTCTATTAAAGAACTACATATCCCACAATCCCCAGCAGGCGTCCTTATTGGAATATCCCATTCCCTCTATTAAAGAACTACATATCCCATAATCCCCATCAGGCGTCCCTATTGGAATATCACATTCCCTCTATTAAAGAACTACATATCCCACAATCCCCAGCAGGCGTCCTTATTGGAATATCACATTCCCTCTATTAAAGAACTACATATCCCACAATCCACAACAGGCGTCCCTATTGGAATATCACATTCCATCTATTAAAGAACTACATATCCCACAATCCCCAGCAGGCGTCCTTATTGGAATATCACATTCCCTCTATTAAAGAACTACATATCCCACAATCCCCATCAGGCGTCCCTATTGGAATATCACATTCCCTCTATTAAAGAACTACATATCCCACAATCTCCATCAGGCGTCCCTATTGGAATATCACATTCCCTCTATTAAAGAACTACATATCCCACAATCCCCATCAGGCGTCCCTATTGGAATATCACATTCCCTCTATTAAAGAACTACATATCCCACAATCTCCATCAGGCGTCCCTATTGGAATATCACATTCCATCTATTAAAGAACTACATATCCCACAATCCCCAGCAGGCATCCCTATTGGAATATCACATTCCCTCTATTAAAGAACTACATATCCCACAATCCCCAGCAGACGTCCTTATTGGAATATCACATTCCCTCTATTAAAGAACTACATATCCCCAATCCCCATCAGGCATCCTTATTGGAATATCACATTCCCTCTATTAAAGAACTACATATCCCACAATCTCCAGCAGGCGTCCCTATTGAAATATCACATTCCCTCTATTAAAGAACTACATATCCCACACATCCCAGCAGGCGTCTTTATTGGAATATCACATTCCCTCTATTAAAGAACTACATATCCCACAATCCCCATCAGGCGTCCTTATTGGAATATCACATTCCCTCTATTAAAGAACTACATATCCCACAATCCCCAGCAGGCGTCCTTATTGAAATATCACATTCCCTCTATTAAAGAACTACATATCCCACAATCCCCAGCAGGCGTCCTTATTGGAATATCACATTCCCTTTATTAAAGAACTACATATCCCACAATCCCCAGCAGGCATCCCTATTGGAATATCACATTCCCTCTATTAAAGAACTACATATCCCACAATCCCCATCAGCGTCCTTATTGGAATATCACATTCCCTCTATTAAGGAACTACATATCCCACATCCCCATCAGGCGTCCTTATTGGAATATCACATTCCCTTTATTAAAGAACTACATATCCCACAATCCCCAACAGGCGTCCTTATTACAATATCACATTCCCTCTATTAAAGAACTACATATCCCACAATCCCCAGCAGGCGTCCTTATTGGAATATCACATTCCATCTATTAAAGAACTACATATCCCACAATCCCCAGCAGGCGTCCCTATTGGAATATCACATTCCCTTTATTAAAGAACTACATATCCCACAATCCCCAGCACGTCCTTTTATTAATATCATTCCCTCTATTAAAGACTACATATCCCACAATCCCCATCAGGCATCCTGATTGGAATATAACATTCCATCTATTAAGAACTACATATCCCACAATCCCACAGGCATCCTGATTGAATTCACACATTCCCTTTATTAAAGAACTACATATCCCACAATCCCCAGCAGGCATCCCTATTGGAATATCACATTCCCTCTATTAAAGAACTACATATCCCCACAATCCCCATCAGGCGTCCTTATTGGAATATCACATTCCCTCTATTAAAGAACTACATATCCCACAATCCCCATCAGGCGTCCTTATTGGAATATCCACATTCCCTTTATTAAAGAACTACATATCCCACAATCCCCAGCAGGCGTCCTTATTAGAATATCACATTCCCTCTATTAAAGAACTACATATCCCACAATCCCCAGCAGGCGTCCTTATTGGAATATCACATTCCATCTATTAAAGAACTACATATCCCACAATCCCCAGCAGGCGTCCCTATTGGAGTATCACATTCCCTCTATTAAAGACTACATATCCCACAATCCCCAGCAGGCATCCCTATTGGAATATCACATTCCCTCTATTAAAGAACTACATATCCCACAATCCCCATCAGGCGTCCTTATTGGAATATCACATTCCCATCTACTAAGAAACTACATATCCCACAATCCCCATCAGGCGTCCTTATTGGAATATCACATTCCCTTTATTAAGAACTACATATCCCACAATCCCCACCAGGCGTCCCTATTGGAATATCACATTCCCTCTATTAAAGAACTACATATCCCACAATCCCATCAGGCGTCCCTATTGGAACATCACATTCCATCTATTAAAGAACTACATATCCCACAATCTCCATCAGGCGTCCTTATTGGAATATCACATTCCCTCTATTAAAGAACTACATATCCCACAATCCCCAGCAGGCGTCCTTATTGGAATATCACATTCCATCTATTAAAGAACTACATATCCCACAATTCCCAGCAGGCGTCCCTATTGGAATATCACATTCCCTCTATTAAAGAACTACATATCCCACAATCCCCAGCAGGCGTCCTTATTAGAAATCACATTCCCTCTATTAAAGAACTACATATCCCACTATCCCCAGCAGGCGTCCTTATTGGAATATCACATTCCCTCTATTAAGAACTACATATCCCACAATCCCCAGCAGGCATCCTTATTGGAATATCACATTCCCTTTATTAAAGAACTACATATCCCACAATCCCCAGCAGGCGTCCTTATTAGAATATCACATTCCCTCTATTAAAGACTACATATCCCACAATCCCCATCAGGCATCCTGATTGGAATATAACATTCCATCTATTAAGAAACTACATATCCCACAATCCCCATCAGGCATCCTGATTGGAATATCACATTCCCTTATTAAAGAACTACATATCCCACAATCCCCAGCAGGCATCCCTATTGGAATATCACATTCCCTCTATTAAAGAACTACATATCCCACAATCCCCAGCAGGCATCCTGATTGGAATACACATTCCCTCTATTAAAGAACTACTATCCCCCAATCCCCAGCAGCGTCCCTATTGGATAATCACATTACCTCTATTAAAGAACTACATATCCCACAATCCCCATCAGCGTCCTTATTAAGAATATCACAATTCCATCTATTAAAGAACTACATATCCCCACAGTCTCCATCAGGCATCCCTTTGGAATATCACATTCCCTCTATTAAAGACTACATATCCCACAATCCCCATCAGGCATCCCTATTGGATATGAAATTCTCCCTCTATTAAGAACTACATACCTCCACAATCCCCAGCAGGCATCCTGATTGGGAATTATAACATTCCATCTATTAAAGAACTACATATCCCACAATCCCCATCAGGCATCCTTATTGGAATATCCATTCCCTCATTATAAAGAACTACATATCCCACAATCCCCATCAGGCGTCCTTATTGGAATATCACATTCCATCTATTAAAGAACTAGATATCCCACAATCCCCAGCAGGCGTCCTTATTGGAATATCACATTCCATCTATTAAAGAACTAGATATCCCACAATCCCCAGCAGGCGTCCTTATTGGAATATCACATTCCATCTATTAAAACTACATATCCCACAATCCCCAGCAGGCATCCTGATTGGAATATAACATTCCATCTATTAAAGAACTACATATCCCACAATCCCCATCAGGCATCCTTATTGGAATATCACATTCCCTCTATTAAAGAACTAGATATCCCACAATCCCCATCAGGCGTCCTTATTGGAATATCACATTCCATCTATTAAAGAACTAGATATCCCACAATCCACAGCAAGTGTCCCTATTGGAATTCCAGTATCTATAGAAATAGCTGATATTAACACTCCCCTCTATTAAAGAACTACATATCCCACAATCCCCAGCAGGGTTGCCTTAATAACAGCCATTTGGTTCGCTTCTATTCTGTCTCTCAGCACACAGCAAAGTGCCCCTGTTACCTGTTACCTGTTAACCTGTTACCTGTTACCTGTTTACCTGTTACCTGTTACCTGTTACCTGTTACCTGTTACCCTGTTACCTGTTACCTGTACCTGTTACCTGTTACATGTTGCCCAGCAATCAGCAGGTGATCTGGGAGCCATAAACTCACCCAAGGAACTGGCCGTGTGTAGGTTTCAGTACAAAGGAGCAGCTGTCACTGTGCCGTTGTGAAGGGGCTGGGGATGCTGACAGGGCATCTTCTAACCTCCAGAGCTAACTGAGCTTTGGCCACACACCAGGGCACTGCTGGGTAACACGAGTGCAGTAAATATCCCTCCCAGTGGGTGAATTTCAGCAAACCTTGGGCAAAGGAGTTCATGTTTTCCTCCCAGACTGGGACCCGGCCTTAGTCCTCTGATTGTCATCAGAAAGGTGTAACCCTTACCTGTAACACTAACGTCACACACCACACCTGTCTATCCCTGGCTGGGATACAGGGCTGTAAACAGCTATAAGAGACAAGATATTGCAGAACTACAACCATGGAAATCTCTTATATTTAGTAGATAGGGGATAAATATACACCGCTATAGTTATAACAATACACCGTGTCATTATGTAGTAGATGGTAGATATAACACCGTTATAGTTATAACAATACACAGTGTCATTATGTAGTAGATGGTAGATATAACACCGCTATAGTTATAACAATACGCCGTGTCATTATGTAGTAGACGTATATATAACACGCTATAGTTTACAATACACCGTTTCAATGATGTAGTAGATGTAATATAACACCGCTATAATTTATAACAATACACAGTGTCATTATGTGTAGATGGTAGAATAACACACGTTATAGTTATAACACACGTGTCATTTATTAGTAGATGGTAGATATAACGACCCGTTATATGTTATAAACAATATACGCCGTGTCCATTATGTAGTAGATGGTAGATTACACCGCTATATAGTTATAACATACAACCGTGTCATTAAGGTAGTAGATGGTAGATATAACACGTTATAGTTATAACCAATACACAGTGTCATTATGTAGTAGATGGTAGATATAACACAGTTATAGTTATAACAATACACAGTGTCGTTATGTAGTAGATGGTAGATATAACACCGTTATAGTTATAACAATACACCGTGTCATTATGTAGTAGATGGTAGATATAACACATTCTTAGTTATAACACAATACAACAATCCGTGTCATTATGTCGTAGATGGTAGATATAACACAGCTATAGTTTATACAATACACAGTGTCATTATGTAGTAGATGGTAGATATAACACCGTTTAGTTATAACAATACGCGTGTCATTATTAGTAGATGTAGATATAACACAGTTATAGTTATAACAATACACAGTGTCATTATGTAGTAGTGGTAGATATAACACAGTTATAGTTATAACAATACACCGTGTCATTATGTAGTAGATGGTAGATATAACACCGCTATAGTTATAACAATACGCCGTGTCATTATGTAGTAGATGGTAGATATAACACAGTTATAGTTATAACAATACACAGTGTCATTATGTAGTAGATGGTAGATATAACACCTTTATAGTTATAACAATACCCCGTGTCATTATGTAGTAGATGGTAGATATAACACCGCTAATAGTTATAACAATACGACCGTGTCAATTAATGTAGTAGATGGTAGATATAACACGTTATAGTTAAACAATACACAGTGTCATTATGTAGTAGATGGTAATATAACACCGTTATAGTTATAACAATACACCGTGTCATTATGTAGTAGATGGTAGATATAACCGCTTATAGTTATAACAATACACAGTGTCATTATGTAGTAGATGGTAGATATACACATTATAGTTATAAACAATCACATGTCATTATGTAGTAGATGGTAGATATAACCCGTATAGTTATAACAATACAACGTGTCATTAGTAGTAGATGGTAGAATAACACCGTTATAGTTATAACAATACACCGTGTCATTATGTAGTAGATGGTAGATATAACATCACGTTATAGTTTATAACACTACACAGTGTCATTTGTATAACGGTAGATATAACACCGTTTATAGTTATAACAATACACCGTGTCATTATGTAGTAGATGGTAGATATAACACAGTTATAGTTATAACAATACACCGTGTCATTATGTAGTAGATGGTAGATATAACACGCTTATTATAAACAATACACCGTGTCATTATGTAGTAGATGGTAGATATAACACCGTTATAGTTATAACAATACAACCCGTGTCATTATGTAGTAGATGGTAGATATAACACGTTATAGTTATAACAATACACAGTGTCATTATGTAGTAGATGGTAGATATAACACCGTTATAGTTATAACAATACACACCGTGTCATTATGTAGTAGATGGTAGATATAACACCGTTATAGTTATAACAATACACAGTGTCATTATTGGTAGTATACGGTATAGTTAACACCGTTATAGTTATAACAATACAACCGTGTCATTATGTAGTAGATGGTAGATATACCACGTTATAGTTATAAACAATACACGTGTCCATTATGTAGTGAGGTAGATATAACCGTTATAGTTATACACAATACACAGTGTCATTATGTATAGATGTAGATATAACACCGTTATAGTTATAAAAACTAACCCAACAGTGTCATTATGTAGTAGACGGTAGATATAACAAAAAACCGCTTATAGTTATAAACAATACATCACGTGTCATTATGTAGTAGATGTAGATATAACAACCGCTATAGTTTTACTACACAATAGTCACCGTTGTTACACATTGTATGTAGTAGATGGTAGATATAACACTGTTATAGTTTAACAATACACATGTCATTATGTAGTGATGGTAGATATACACAGTTATAGTTATAACAATACCAGTGTCATTATGTAGTAGATGGTAGATATAAATCCACCGTTATAGTTATACAATACACAGTGTCATTATGTAGTAGATGTAGATATAACACCGTTTATGTTATAAATACCCAGTGTCATTCTGTAGTAGATGGTGATTAAACACCTGTTATGTTATAACAATACACAGTGTCATTATGTAGTAGATGGTAGATATAACACCGTATAGTTATAACCAATACACCTGTCATTATGTATGTGAATGGTAAATATAACCCACTTTATAGTTATAACAATACCGATGTCATTATGTAGTAAGATGGTAGATATAACCCGTTATAGTTATAACAATACACAGTGTCATTATGTAGTAGATGGTAGATATAACACTGTTATAGTTTTATAACAATACACCTTGTCATTATGTAGTAGATGGTTAGATATACACCGTTATAGTTATAACAATACACCGTGTCATTATGTAGTAGATGTAGATTATACACACGTATAGTTATAACAATACCACAGTGTCATTATGTAGTAGATGGTAGATATAACACTGCTAGTAGTTATACACAATACACAGTGTTCCATTATGTAGTAGATGGTAGATATAACCCGTTATAGTTATACAATACACAGTGTCATTATGTAGTGACGGTAGATATAACAACCGTATAGTTATAACAATACACCGTGTCATTATGTAGTAGATGGTAGATATAACACTTTAGTTATAACAATACACCGTGTCATTATTAGTAAGATGGTAGATATAACACCGTTATAGTTATAACAATCACCGTGTCATTATGTAGTAGTGGTAGTATAACACCGTTATAGTTATAACAATACACCGTGTCATTATGTAGTAGAGGTAGATATAACACCGTTATAGTTATAACAATACCCACGTGTCTTATGTGTAGATGGTAGATTAACACCGTTATAGTTATAACAATACCAGTGTCATTATGGTAGTAAGGTATATAACACCTATAGTTCATAACATACCCAGTGTCATTATGTTATATGGTAGATAACACGCGTTATATTTATAACATATACACAGTGTCATTATGTAGTAGATGGTAATATACACCGTTATATTTAACAATACACAGTGTCATTATGTAGTAGATGGTAGATATAACACGCTATAGTTATAACAATACACCGTGTCATATGTGTAGATGGTAGATATAACACTGCTATATTTATAACAATACACCGTGTCATTATGTAGTAGATGGTAAGATATAACACCGTATAGTTATCAACAATACAATGTCATTATGTAGTAGATGGTAATATACCTATAGTTATAACAATCACCAGTGTCATTATGTAGTAGATGGTAGATATAACACACCGTTATAGTTTATAACAATACACAGTGTCATTATGTAGTAGATGGTGATATAACACTGTATAGTTATAACAATACCAGTGTTCATTATGTAGTAGATGGTAGATATACACAGTTATAGTTATAAAATACACCGTGTCATTATGTAGTAGATGGTAAGTATAACACCGTATAGTTATAACAATACACACTGTCATTATGTAGTAGATGGTAAGATATAACACCGCTAAGTTATAACATACACAGTGTCATTATGTAGTAGAGGGTAGATATAACACCGTTATAGTTTAACATACACAGTGTCATTATGTAGTAGATGGTAGATATAACACTGCTAATTTATAACAATACACCGTGTCTTATGTGTAGATGAGATATAACACCAGCTATAGTTCTAACAATAACCGTGTCATTATGTAGTAGATGGTGATAACCACCGTATAGTTATCACAACACCGTGTCATTTGTAGTAGAATGGTAAGATATAACAACAGTTCCTGTGTTATAACACATACACCGTGTCATTATGTAGTAGATGGTAGATATAACACAGTTATAGTTAACATACACAGTGTCATTATGTATAGATGGTAGATATAACACCGCTATAGTTATAACATACACCGTGTCCTTATGTGTAGAGGTAGATATAAACACCGCTATAGTTATACCAATACACACTGTCATTATGTAGTAGATGGTAGATATAACACAGTTATAGTTATAACAATACACAGTGTCATTATGTAGTAGATGGTAGATATAACACAGCTATAGTTATAACAATACACCGTGTCATTATGTAGTAGATGGTAGATATAACACTGCTATAGTTATAACATACACCGTGTCATTATGTAGTAGATGGTAGATATAACACCTGCTAGTTATAACAAACACCGTGTCATTATTTAGTAATGGTAGATATAACACCCTATAGTTTAAACATACACCGTGTCATTATGTGTAGATGGTAGATATAACACTGTTATAGTTATAACAATACACCGTGTCATTATGTAGAGATGGTAGATATAACACGGCTATAGTTATAACAACACGTGTCCATTATGTAGTAGATGGTAGATTATAACACCGTTTAGTTATAACAATACCCGTGTCATTATGTAGTAGATGGTAGATATAACACCGCTATAGTTATAACAATACAACCCGTGTCATTATGTAGTAGATGGTAGAATATAACACTGGTATAGTATAACAATACACAACGTGTCATTATGTATAGTTGGTAGATATAACACAGTTTATAGTTATAACAATACAAATACACAGTGTCATTATGTGTAATTGGTAGATATAACACTGGCTTATATTAACAATACACCGTGTCATTATGTAGTAGATGGTATATAACACGCTATCGTTTAACAATACACCGTGTCTTTTGTAGTAGATGGTAGATAAACACACGTTATAGTTATAACAATACACCGTTTCATTATGTAGTAGAATTTGTAGATATAACACTGCTATAGTTATAACAATACACAGTTTTATTATGTAGTAAGGTAGATATACCACGCTATAGTTATAACATACACCGTGTCATTATGTAGTAGATGGTAGATATAACACCGTTATGAGTTTAACAATACCACAGTGTCATTATGTAGTAGATGGTATATTAACACCGCTATAGTTATAACAATACAACCGTGTCATTATGTAGTAGATGGTAGATATAACACCGTATAGTTATAACAATACACAGTGTCATTATGTAGTAGATGGATAATATAACACTGCATAGTATAACCATCACACCCGTGTCTTATGTAGTAATGGTAGATAACATCGTTATAGTATATAACATACCACTGTCATTATGTAGTAGATGGTAGATATACCACTGCTTATTTATAACTACACCGTGTCATTATGTGTAGATGGTAGATATAACACCGTTTAAGTTATAACATACCAACCTGTCATTATGTAGTAGATGGTAGATATAACACTGCTATAGTTATAACAATACACCGTGTCATTATGATCGTAGAATGAGTAGATTATAACAACCGTTATATTTATAACAATTACATCCCGGTGTCATTTCATGTAGTAGATGGTAGATATAACACTGCTATGTCATAACACTATCACACGTGTCATTGAGTATGATGGTAGATATACACCGTTAATTATATAACAATACACCGTGTCATTATGTAGTAGATGGTAGATATAACACCAGTTATAGTTATAACAATACACCGTGTCATTATGAGTAGATGGTAGATATAACACTGCTATAGTTATACACATACTACACTGTGTCATTATGTAGTAACTGGTAGATATAACACCGTTATAGTGTATAAACAATACACCGTGTCATTATGTAGTAGACGGTAGATTAACACTGCTTATAGTTATACCAATACCCCTGTGTCATTATGTAGTAAGTAGATATAACAGACAGTTATAGTTATAAACAAACCACAGTGTCATTATGTAGTAGTATGGTAGATATAACACCAGTGATAGTTATAACAATACACCGTGTCATTATGTAGTAGATGTTAGATATAACACTGCTTAGTTTATAACAATACACCAGTCTCATTATGTAGTATGCATGGTAGATATAACACCGTATAGTTAAAAATACAATACGCGTGTCATTATGTAGTAGACGGTAAGATATAACACCGTTATAGTTATAACAATACACAGTGTCATTATTGTAGTAGACGGTAGATATAACACCGTTATAGTTATAACAATACCACGTGTCATTATGTAGTAGATGTAGATATAACATCTATAGTTATAACAATACACCAGTGTCATTATGAGTAGAAGGTAGATATAACACCGTTATAGTTATAACAATACCGTGTCTTAATGTAGTAGACGGTAGATATAAACCGTTATAGTTATAACAATACCACAGTGTCATTATGTAGTAGATGGTAGATATAAACCGTTATAGTTTATAAACAATACACCAGTGTCATTATGGATGTAGACTGGTAGATATAACACTGTTATAGTTATAACAATACACTGGTCATTATGTAGTAGATGGTATATATAACACCGTAATTATCCACCCAATACACATGTGTCCATTATGTAGTAGATGGGTAGATATAACACGTTATAGTTATAACAATACACGTGTCCTTATGTAGTAGAGGTAGATATAACACTGTTATAGTTTATAACAATACACCGTGTATTATGTAGTAGATGGTAGATATAACACCGTTATAGTTATAACAATACACCGTGTCATTATGTAGTAGGTAGATATAACACCGTTATGTTATAACATCACAGTGTCCATATGTAGTAGACGGTAGATATACACTGTTATAGTTATAACAATACACTGTGTCATTACACGTGTTAGATGTTACTGAATTATACAACCGTTCATAGTTATAA
>JAACNH010001333.1:0-83181 GCA_019447015.1 Hymenochirus boettgeri
TACTGGGATTGATACATAAAGTAGAGTTGGGAAAGGGTTTGTCACTGTGAGAACGGTAAAGCTATGGAACTGTCTTCCAGTGGACGTTGTTATGGCAGGTTCATTGGTCAGTTTAATAAAAAGCTGGATGAGTTTCTACAAACAAGGAATGTTACAAGTTACTGGTATTGATACATAAAGTAGAGTTGGGAAAGGGTTTTCACTGTGAGAACGTTAAAGCTATAGACATAGCTACCTAGGTAGGTGGAATGGATATGGCTAAAAAAACTTCCTCCACCTTCCCCTCACTCTTGTTCTTCCACCCATTAATGGTACCCAGTGGGAGGACATCAACTCCTGGGTACTTTACTGATCAGCTGTTGCCTGGAGTTTCCCTCACAGATATGGCCCTCTGTAGGCTCGTCTCTGAAGTCCCTAATGTAGCCAATACGAAGACAAGCTCTGCAAAGAGGTAAGTATAACAGCCAATTAGTGAAGTACCCAGCGGTGAGGAAAAGGGGTTTAGGTCCTCACACAGGTAACTATTTAATTACTCATCACTAATCTCAACATGAGACTCCTCATTACTTCCCAAAAATACCTGGAATTGCATCCAGACCGCACCATCTGAGGACCATCCCTTACATCCCTTCTGTCTTTACTCAACAGTGAAACTCTGGTCCTGCAGAGCAAACACCTTGAACAATACCTGCACCATTTAACACCTGACATTTACCGATAACAAGTTCTGGCACCGTTTCCATTTTATAGGGAGCATCAATCACAAAATCACTTAGAACCAAATTCCATTTCCATTCGCTCCTCATCAAATAGCTGGGATTGTTTCTCGACAGCAGGAGAGCGAATCCATCCCGAGACCTTGTAATAACTGCAGAGACAATGACATTTATAATGTGCAACCAGACAGTTCTGGGAAATAGTTAAAAACAATGAGGGGGAAAGTAAATTTCATTCAGGGTTTGGGTGAGTTTCAAAAACAACGGGTCAAAGGTTGGAAGGGTCTTTAGTGCAACTTATAATGGTTTGTTATAAAACTTTGAAGACGGGGCATTGAAAACATGTACTTACCTAGACCATGATGCAGCTTTTACCCAGCATACTCTGCAGCAGGAAAAGTCTCACCTGCATCAAGTAGTGAATGAAGGCACAGAGGAGGATAGGTATAAGGAGGGTTATTTTTAACAAACATTTTTTACATACCGTGTGTCCATATTTATTAGGCAATCAGCTTATCCAAACTAACTTTTCTTGTACTAAGAGATGAGTACTGTAGGATAAGGTGGTAACTTTGTATTATCGACTAACAGTTCGTTTTTACAGACAAGCTTTCCAGAGATTCACTTCTCTCTTCCTCAGGTCAAGCAGTTTACTTTTCTTGTAAATCAATTATATTTTCTCCGAAGTAGAAGCCAAGGTCTCTCCTGGTATAATCCAATCTTGGTTGGATTGGGTTGACACAACGATGAGACATCTAACGTGATTCCAGCTCTCGAGCAGCGGACGGCGCCTTTCTTTCTGGGCGGTTTTTACGATTTCTAGACCAGTTCTATTTTACAGCCCAATGTCAAAACTGTTTTATAAAATAAACTTAAATTCACAGAGCTTTACATTAAACTGTTCAGTGGATCACTTAACATTTGGCTGATAGGGAATGACCACATCTAGATGTAGCTAAATACAGTAATAGACATGGGTCTTTGAAGATAATCATTAGGGAATACTATAGTTTACTTTTCCATTAAGACACTTTTAGAAAATGATCAGTTGCTAAACCCTAATCATCCATTAGGTAACCAACCCTGTGTTCACTTGCAAGGCACGACAACACAAATAATGATGATTAGGGACCCAAATACAATAGGTTTGCTGCTGCTTTTAATGTGCCTTTGTCTACTTCTTCTGTCTTCCATTGTGGGTTTGCAGTCCAAGAACTGAGTGTTTTAGGTTTGAGGTAAAAGCAAGAAAAAATAAATCACAAAGGGACAATGACAGAAAATGACATGTGAACATGGTCCATACTTTGTGAAGTCCAAGAGAAGGTCTTCTTGACATTATACAGTACATTATCACTCAGTGTGTGCCTGTGGTTTTGTGCCATTAAACATATGGGGTTCCTGTATTTATGGGGCCCAGGAAGATCTTAATAGACTTTGAATGGGAACTTTACCTTTCATTTGAGCACTAATTTAATCTCAAGTTTATTCACTAAGGTTTTTAAACGACTGCCATTTTGGGATCATCAAAGGAAAATTGAATATGTCTTGTCTTGAATAATCCTTTATAAGGATTGCTAAAACTAGTGATCAGGAGAAGTAACTGTCCATTAGAACACAAGTAGCCAATTAGAGAAATGTTTATATCTGACACCCCACCCGTAACTAGTCTGAATGTAATTTCATTCATCCAGGTCACGGTATATCTGTAATATTCATTCATCCAGGTCATGGTATATCTGTAATATTCATTCATCCAGGTCCCCATGGTACTATCTGTATTCATCCCTCCAGGTTTCACGGTTATATCCTTGTAACTATCATTCCTTCCCCTCCAGTTCATGGTAAATCTGTTAATATTAATCCATCCATGTCCCGTAATGAATCTTGTAATCATTCAATAGTCCAATCCAGGTCCACGGTATATCTGTAATATTCAATCATTCATCACATTCCATGTTAATATCGTCTATATTCATTCATCCAGTCATGGTATATCTGTAATATTACAGTTACCAGGTCACGGTATATCTGTAATATTACATATCACGTCACGGTTCTATTTATATCGTCAAGTATATCTGTAATATTCATTCTCCAGGGCATCGTATATCTGTAATATTAACATCCAGGTCACGGTATTCTGTATTCACCATCATTCGATTTCGTTCATCATCCAGGTCACGGTATTCTGTACTATCCATCATCCAGGGTCCTGGGTATATCTGTAATATCATCCCATCAGTCCAGTGTAAGATCTTAATATTCCTCATCCAGTCAACTGGTATATCCTGTAATATATCTCATGTCCGGTTAATCTATATGCATCGGTCATGGTATATCTTTATATTCATCTCACAGATCACTTATCTGTATATCATTCCAGGTCACACGGTATATCTGTATATTCCATCCATGTCACAGGTCAATCTGTAATATCATACTAGGTCGTATTAATTTCATTCATCCAGGTCAGGTCAGGTAATATCGTATATTCATCCATCGCAGGTATCGAATTCCCTCAGGTACGGTATATTCTTAATATTCCATCTCCAGGTCACGGTACTCTGTAATATCCTCATCCATCCAGGCGTCACGGTTAACATCTGACATATCATATCAGTCATCCGGTCACGGTAATACTCTGTATAATTTCATTCATCCAGGTCACCGGTTCTCGTATATTCATTTCATCCAGGTCACGGTATATGCTGAATATTCATCTCAATCCAGGTCACGGTATCATCTATTATATTCATCCCAGGTCCCCGTGTATATCAGTAATATTCATCATCCAGGTCACTGTCTATCTTAATATTCATCCATCCAGGGTCCAGTTATATCTGAAAATATTCTTCAATTCAATCCAGGTCTTAACTGTTATCTTCCCCGTCACGGTATATTGTACTATCTACTCCAGGTCATGGTATCTTCTATAATATTCATCATCACCAGTGTCCTGCATATCTGTAATATTCATTACATATCCAGGTTGGTATATCTGTAATTTCATGTCATCCAGGTCTGGTATATCGGTATATTCATTCTCATCCAGGTCATGGTATAACTCTGTATATTTCCTCCGTCAGATTCCTGAATTCATCCACCGGTCAAATACGGTATTCTCTTCCAGTATGATATTTAATTCCATCCTCCAGGTCTGGTATTTTCATTCAATATCGTCTAATCTGATTTCTTATCCGGTCATGGTATTTATCGTAATATTCTATGTCTATCTGTATTTCATCCTTCGTCATGGTAATTCTGTAAAATATTCATCTCCAGGGTCCATGGGTAATATCTGTAATATTCATCCATCCAGGTCACTATCTGGTATATCCAATTCATATCTCCAGTCACGGTAATATCTGTAATAATTCACTCACCAGGTCACGGTATATCTTGTAATATCTCATTTCAATCCAGGGTCACAGGTATTCTGTAAATATTCCATTTCCATCCAGGTCACGGTATATCTGTAATATTCATCCTCCGGTTTCACTGGTTATATCTTGTAATAATCCATTTCATCCAGTCCCCGTATAATCGGTTTTATGCATCGGTCACGTTTCTATATCCATCACCAGGTCCGGTTAATATTCTTTGTAATATTCATTCATCCAGGTTTCACTGGTAGATCGTAATTTCATTCATCAGGTCCTGGTAGATCTTGAATATTCATTCAATCCGAGGTCAGGTATGATCTGTAATATTCATTCATCCAGGTCAGGTATATCTTTAATATCCATCCATCCAGGTTCAGGTATAATCTTGTAATAATATTCATCCATCCAGGTCACGGTAATATTGTATATTCATCCATCCAGGTCACGGTATATCTGTAATATTCATTCATCCAGGTCACGGTATATCTGTTAAGTCATTCAGCTCCAGTCGCCACGGTAATATCTGTAATATTCATCCATCCAGCAGGTATCTTACGATGTCATCAGTATATACTTAATTTCATATCCATCCAGGTCACGGTATATATCTGTATTCGATTTCATCCACATCCGGTCATGGTAATATCTTGTTATATTCATCCATCCAGGTCATGGTATTCGTAATATTCTCATCAGTCATGGTATATCTATTCATCATCCGGTCCATGGTAATATCTTGTAATATTCATTCATCCGGTCATGTATAATCTGTAATATTCAAATCCATCCATGCATGGTATATCTGTAATATTCAATCCATCCAGTCCATGGTATTATCTGGTATATTCATTCATCCGGTTATGGTAATCCTGTACTATTCATCCATCCCAGGTCCACGGTATATTTCTTTAAATATTCATCCATCCAGGTCATGGTATATCTATTCAATTAGATCAACTGGACTTGAAGTTTAGTTCTTGAAGACGTTTCGCTAGTCATCCGACTGGCTTTCTCAATTCAGAATGACTTGTACAAGAATATGTTGGCAATTAATACCCTGGAAAGTCCCAATTAGCATATCACAGCCAGGTGTTAGGGACCTTCTGAATGTAAGGTGTGATAGCATTGTGTCTAAGTAGTGTTATAGGAATGCCCAGGGTAAGGTGTCAAAACAAGCAGTGCAAGCAAGGCAGGTACCATCAATTAGGTTTTTCTAATTAACTAGTTATGTTTAATGTTTCTTTGAAAGAAAAAAAAGAATATATAATGCATAACAGAGATTGTACTCAATGTATGAACATTTTATTTTAGTTCATTAATATTTAGAATCTTATTTGTGCTAAAATCCAATTGAGTTATCACATCTTGTTCTACAACATTACAAACATTTAATTCTTCTTCCATGCCAGAGTAATCCAAGCTGCACTATTTGTATGATATTGCATTTACCCATCAGCCTTTGTCCCAGACGTACATTAACCAAACTACTTGCAGATGGAATTTGCTTGTATTATTTTTCCTTGTTTTTACCGCATTTCTTTTGATTTTCTTGTGGTTTAAGATATTTCCATAATCCAATTTAAAGATAAGGATCTTATTCCAGTGCATCGAGGGATATATTTCTTACACGTTATGTTGTTATTGTAATTGTTATACAATCCCAGGCTGTATTTACTAATAATATACTATTACCTGGATCCTTAGCAAGTTAATGAAGGCTTATTTCAGCATGGATGTAGGGGTACATCACGACCAATAAGTGTTACACTACTACCAGTATTTAACATGTAGAAATGAAGATTGTATCTTACAGGAGACAGTAATATATAATTAGGGTCCACACTGGGCTTTTTGTGGGCCTTTCTGTGAGTCAACCAGGAAACACTTGTATGTTATTACGTTTATGACTTTAGTTAATTTCTAAAAAGGTTGATTCTGCCCATAGACATTCCACACACAGTGCTGTGAAATAATAGATAGATAGATAGATGATAGATGGATAGATAGATCATAGATAGATAGATAGATAGATAGATGATAGATGGATAGATAGATGATAGATAGATAGATGATAGATAGATAGATAGATAGATAGATAGATAGATAGATAGATAGAGGGACATTGAGGGTTAACAAGACCAGTAATTGAATCCAGTCACTGGGACATTGAGGGTTAACAAGACCAGTGATAGAATCCAGGCTCTGGTTCTGCAGGTGAACAAATCACAGTTGAATTACCATTGTGCTCAGTTCAGTGGTGCTTTAACCGGATAAAGTGCCGGATATAGAAATACCGTCAGGTACTGAGGCTGCTGCATTCAAGGCAATGAGAAGTTCATGGAAAGTTTATAGTTTTAGACACAACAAACACACTGAAGTTTTCACTTTCTGTTCAGATATTGAATCAAACTCCAGTTCACTAAACAAAGTTCCTCAAAGAGTCAAAGGTGATGCAGGTCCAGTAATATGGCAGCTCCATCCTAAATAAGGAAAGGCAAAGACTTAAATGTATTAAAAGAATGAATGTTTCATTGTCTACACCTCTGTCTGTAGTATGTCTTATCATCTACACCTCCGTCTGTAGTATGTCTTATCATCTACACCTCTGTCTGTTGTATGTCTTATCATCTACACCTCTGTCTGTAGTATGACTTATCATCTACACCTCCGTCTGTAGTATGTCTTATCATCTACCCTCTTTCTGTAGTATCTTTCTCATCTACACTCCGTCTAGTATCAGTATTTATCATACACACTCCGCTGTCGGTATGTCTAATCATTATACACATCCGTCTGTATAGTCTTATCATCTACACCTCGTCTGTAGATGTCTTAATCAGCTACACCTCCGTCTGTAGTATGTCTTATCAATCTACAACCTCTGTCTGTAGTATATGCCTTATCATCTACACCCTGTCTGATAGTGCTTATCATCTACACGGCTGCCGTTGTAGTATGTCTTATCATCTACACACCTCTCCTGTAAGTATGTCTTATCATCACACCTCTGCCTGTAGTATGCTTATCATCTACACCTCTGTCTGTAGTATATCTATCATCTTACCACCTCGCTTTAGTATGACTTATCTCTACACGTCTTTGTGTAGTATTTCTACATCTACACCTCTGCGTAGATGTCTTAATCACACCTCGTCTGTAGTATGTCTCAGCTCACACCTCTGTCTGTAGTATGTCTTATCATCTTACAACTTGTTCTGTAGTGACTTATCATCTACACCGCCGTCTGTAGTATGTCTTATCATCTACAACCTCCGTCTGTAGTATGACTTATCATCCTACACCGCTGTCATGATATGACTTATCATCTACACCTCCGTCTTGATTATGACTTATCATCTACACCTTTGTCTGTAGTATGTCTTATCATCTACACCTCTGTCTTGTAGTATGACTTATCATCTATCCGCCATCTGTTTTAGTGTCTTATCATACACACCTCTTCTGTAGTATGACTTATCATCTACACCTCTGTTCGTAGTATGTCTTATCATCTACCCCTCGTCTGTAGTATGTCTATCCATCTACCCCTCTGTCTGTAGTATGACTATATCATCTACACTCTGTCTGTAGTATGACTTATCACTACACCTCTGTCCGTAGTATGTCTTATCATCTCACTCCTCCGTCTGTTAGTATGTCTTATAATCTACACGTCTCGTCTGTAGTATGGACTTATCATCTACACCTCTGTCTGTAGTAAGTCTTATCATCTACACCTCTGTCTGTAGTAATTCTATCATCTACACCTTCTGTCTGTAGTAGACTTATCACTACCGTCTGTTTAGTATGTCTTTCATCTACACCTCTGTCCTGGAGTCATGTCTTATCATTTCATCTACACCACCTCGGCGGTAGTATGTCTTCTCATCTACACCTCGTCTGTAAGTATGTCTTATCATCTACACCTCTGTCTGTAGTATGACTTATCATCTACACCTCTGTCTGTAAGTATGTCTTATCACTCTACACTCTCTGTCTGAGTATGTCTTATCATCTACCCTTGTCTGTAGTATGACTTATCATCTACAACAAACCTACCGTCTGTAGTATGTCTTATCATCTACACCTCCGTCCTGTAGTATGACTTATCATCTACACCTCCGTCGGTAGTGTCGTTGATCATCTACACCTCGTCTGTAGTATGACTTATCATCTCCACCTCCGTCTGTAGTATGTCTTATCATCTACACCATCGTCTGTAGTATGTCTTATCATCTACACCTCTGTCTGTAGTAGTCTTATCACTCACCTCTGTCTGTGAGTATGTCTTATCATCTACACCCCGTCTGTAGTATGTCTTATCATCTACACCTCTGTCTGTAGTTACATGTCTTAGCATCTACACCTCTTGTGTAGTATGATCATCTACACCTCCGTCTGTAGTAGTCTTATCATCACACCTCTGTCTGTGTAGTGCTTATCATCTATCCTCCTCGTAGTTGTCGTAATCATCTACACACCTCTGTCTGTAGTTATGACTTATCATCGACACCCGCTGTCTGTAGTATGTCTATCATCTACACCCTGTCTGTAGTATTCTTATCATCTACACCTCGTCTGTAGTATGTCTTATCATCTACACTCTGTCTGTAGTATGCTTATCACTCCTACACTCTGTCTGTAGTATGTCTTATTAATCTACACCTCTGTCTGTGTATGTCTATCATCACCTCTGTCTGTAGTATGACTTATCATCTACACCTCGTCTGTAGTTATGTCTTATCATCTCAACATCCTGTCTGTAGTATGTCTTATCATCTACACCTCTGTCTGTAGTATTTCTTATCATCTACACCTCTGTCTGTAGTATGACTTATCATCTACACCTCTGTCTGTAGTATGTCTTATCATCTACACATCTGTCTGTAGTATGTCTTATCATCTACACATCTGTCTGTAGTATGTCTTATTGGCCCCTATTAATTAATTTTCTCTTAATGTCCATCTTCCTCACCCCAGGTAGGTTAAGATCTGAACTGCAAACGTTCCCATTGTTATTGCTCAGGTTTTATAGGTCATGAACAATTAATTCCCCTTGTACACAACCTCATCTGTATCATACACTAATCTGGGAAACCAAAACGTCCCTTCTTGATGAGAATTTCATTCTCTAGTTTTTGTTTAGTCCCATATTCCCTCCCTGTTTGTCTCTATGAAATGGATCCCCTTATATTACCAGTCTGACTCCCCTCGGTATAACGGAATCTTTATAGTTCTCTAAAGCTCCAGAATCCCACCGAATGAGAGTTTCTCATCATTATGGGAAATTGAATGAAGATTATTATTGTAACACCTTTTATCATTATTAGAAATCCCCAAACATCATCTGACCACATGGTTTCCTTCGTGTTGTCGGCCATATTTAAATACTGAGCTATTAATGAGTAAAACCTGTTAGTAATTAGTAAAAACATCTAAATAGCAGTAACAATTGCAATAGACTTTTCATGTTGCCTCAATGTGACGTGAAATGGATCTTCTGCCTTGTCCCATATGGACTAAAGCCATCATGGGATATATCATGTTTGTGAACCTATAGGTGTTCAATGGAGGAACTTTAATTGGCCGGGCATCCTACAGATGGGTCCCACAGACCATAGTTATACACATGGGAGGGAACCACACATCTTACACCAAGGCAGAAATGGCAAGATGGTTAGTCATATGGCCTACGCTAAAAATGATTTGGTGTGAAATAATCCCTAGAAGGTCACGGAGAGTTTCCACAAATCATCATTAACAATATAAGGAAAAACAAGATGAGAAAATATGTGGTGGTGGGGAATACAAGAACAAAAATGAAGCTCCATAGTATGGGGGCAACAGTTTGATGGTACGGCCCACAGTGGGGGTTCAATAGGTCGTTTAGATTGGTCATTTTATTGGATAGATCCCAGGCTGAGGTAGAGCTTAGACAAAACAGTTGAATGAACCTTTCTGTATTCTGTAGTTGACAATATTCGATGAGGTCACAGTGGACAACCTAGTCACCCTCTAAGCCAAGTATTAAGTCTTCCCACAATATTTTTTATCCTTAGTTTGCTGTAATGCTACAGTACTTTGATACTTTATAACTAGAGATGGACTAGAACTCGAACCAGAATTCAAGCCGAAATATTCAAGTTCAAACGGACTCGGACTTCTCGAACTATCCCAGACCTGGATTTCTTGGACTATCCCAGACTCGGATTTCTCGAACTATCCCAGACTCGGATTTTTTTCGGACTTTCGATATTTTCCGGACTTTCGATAATTATCGAATGTTCGAACATTTGAGGCGTGCGAATCTGCGAGTAAAATGTCTATTATACCAATACTGGAGTAAATATCGAATTATCGAATCTGTGAGTAAAATGTCTATTATACCAATACGCAAAGTTTATATCGAATATCGAATACGCGAATCGTTCATGGGATAATTATCGAATGTCCGAACGCGAGAGTTTGAAAGTAACGCGCGTGAGAGTAAAATTGAGTTTTTAAAAGTCCTGGATATTGGAATATGTTCCCCAGACCATTTCCCAGGTCCCACAGCCATTTACATTAAGTTACCATTGATATTTTAATTGTATTTCATTAGAACTTTTCAAACTATTTGAGTTTAATGGGTCCGTTAATGGGTCTGGGACTTTCCATATAGTTCAAAAGTTAAAAAACGGACCAAACTTTCGAAAGTTCGTCCATCTCTATTTATAACCCTCCGAAATGTCTGCAAAGTGGCTGTAAAAATACGTCCCAAAAGGTAACTTTTATGGATCTCATTGATCTGTTAATCTCCCTGTTGCTATTATTTTTAGTGGTGCAGCATGAAACCTTACTTCCTATTTACGGGATCAATTTGTTCATTTTGGATATTTTTCTCTGGTTGAAAACTTGATTTGGGCGACGCCAGATCCGATGTCAAAAACCCATTTTGCGCTGAGTGTAATTTGTAAGCGTTTCTGTGATTTTTGCAGTAGGAGCTCGGTGAGATGTAATTTACACAAGTGATTGTATCTGTCAAGGTTTTAATAGATGTCACTTGAGTTGAAAATTTAATGCAACAAAATTGTTGGTGGAAATTCAGCGCACTTACCTTACTGCCGGCCTACAGGGATTTAACGTTACAGTAACAATTAGATTGACTTGGAATAACGTGACATGAAGTTACAGCTCTGTATTTTTAACTCTACAAGGTTAATAAAATAACGGAAATATATTATTTCCTTACCACCGTATTTATTGCATTTAGGCTGATCCATCTAGATTTACCGACAGGGCTTATCATAATGAGTGGGATTTTATTTAAATTACGGTGAAGGGTCAAATTAAAGGTTTTTTTTTTTTTTTTTAAAGGGCATGTTGTCATTTATTGGACCCTTATTCCAATTGCTATTTTTAGGATATTTAATGATTAGTATTGCTCCCATTGTCTCCATTTCTGGCATTTTCCTCCACTTGCTCAATGAGCTTTGAGGTACTTGAGCATGTGCAGAGGAGGCAGCAGGGGAAAGTACTTGAGCATGTGCAGAGGAAGCAGCAGGGGAAAGTACTTGAGATTGGGCAGAGGAGGCCAGCAGGGGAAAGTACTTGAGCATGTGCAGAGGAGGCAGCAGGGGAAAGTACTTGAGCATGGGCAGAGGAGGCAGCAGGGGAAAGTACTTGAGCATGGGCAGAGGAGGCAGCAGGGGAAAGTACTTGAGCATGGGCAGAGGAGGCAGCAGGGAAAGTACTTGAGCATGGGCAGAGGAGGCAGCAGGGGAAAGTACTTGAGCATGGGCAGAGGAGGCAGCAGGGGAAAGTACTTGAGCATGGGCAGAGGAGGCAGCAGGGGAAAGTACTTGAGCATGGGCAGGGAGAGGCAGCAGGGAAAGTACTTGAGCATGGGCAGAGGAGGCAGCAGGGGAAAGTACTTGAGCATGGGCAGAGGAGGCAGCAGGGGAAAGAGCAGTCATAGCCTCGATTGACTGCATAGAGCGAACTCTCATAATATATTCCAGAATGACGTCTTGGTGGGATATGGAAGAACTAGAATTAGATTATGATGAAGCTCCAGTGGCCTCTTGGGATGTCTCGTTCCAGGAATCTATATTCTGATCCCCATGGAATGTCTCCTTTCTTCTCCTGCTCTTCAGCCATCAACATTATCAGGGCTATTACCCATGACGCCTCCTTGGGTGGTTCAGTATTACTCACTGATGGTTCCTTCTCCCACTTCACTTCCTCGGCCAAACAGAAAATGAACCTGAGCTGGTGCTTTGGTCGATATTTAACCGTTAAATGGAAATAGAGGAGCAAGTCCAGATCCTTCATCTACTGCCACCTCCATCCATCCAGAGGAAGTTCCCATCAAACCCATTAACCTGGTGAGGTCTAGACATGGGATTTATTTGGTTTCCTTGTAGTAATGTTGATGGGCACGTTTCCTAACAGTAATATATATATATATTGCAATGGGTCAGTCACTCCTCTCAACTTGGTGCAGTCCGCAGAAATCTGTACAGTAGCAGTATAGAGGGACGCACTCACGGGTCTTGATAAGATGTTTAATGGAGATTTACAGGTTTCCGCCCGACTCACGGTCCGTCTTCAGAACATCTGAGTAACGTTTCCCAACCTTAAATGGGAAACTCTGACACCCCCCCAGTGACGTAAGCAGTGGGCATGAAGTAGAGAACCAGGGGAACTCCTCTGGAAGAAAAAGAAACACCCATAAGAGGTAAGGAACCTCCCATTGGTGTGGACGGGGAGGTGCTACAATAAAGCTATATAAGGTGCATTGCGTAGTGCCAGTTCATGGCCAAAGAGAATAAAAACCTCTAAAGTGCTACTAATTTAGCAGTTGGGTCCCGATGTGTAAGAACGAACGTTTCGGACGATATATGATACATGTAGAGGCACTTTATCGGGCAAAACAGTCGTTCGTTGGGAGATCCGCCTGGTCGGTCAGTCAGGGTCGGGACCCGCGATCGAACGTGTGTTCGAACCTTTAGTCTGTTATCTACCGTAACCCCCAAATCTTTTTTTTTTCATCATTAAAAAATCTATTGAGGTAGATATTGAACATTTCTTTGCATTGTTGGTCTACAAGGGTCATATATACAAAGACCATTGGAGAATATTGTTGGCCAATCTGGGGATACATGGTTGGGTCCCATCAGCTTCCCTGTGTTTTAATAGACGTTCCAGGCTGAGATCTTAGCAAATATTGAATTGATCCCTTATCTTCCCTTTAAACCTTTGGTTTTCCTTACTACTATAATCCCTGTACCTTTAAATTGACCTATTTATTGGCTTTGACTGTTTTCTTATAAAATTTCCCCCTTTCTCTTGAACACCAGTAAAGGAGCGAGATGATGTTTTCTGGTGAACAAATCCTGAATTTAATCTTGCGCGTTTTACTCGCCTCCTGACTTAATCTTCATTTAGAGTCATTTTGAGCCTTGTTGGATGTTTGAATGAACGTTCAGCTATCGCACTCTCGGCTCCTCTCATTGCGTTCAACGCGTTGATTATGCCAGTCTCTCTCCTGGGGGAACCAGCTGAATTATGGATAAGAATTTCCTAGGAAGGAAACAGAAGTGGTGGCATTTCATGCATAGAAATAGAAGTAATGAATCCAGCGCGGATTGTTGGTGGATAACGTTGGGAAGATGGGGGATTTCAGTCCCAAAAACTGAGACCATCTGTGTTGATGGACGTAGTTTGGGGAGGAATCTAAACTCTGGTTAAAAAATAAAAAGTCTGAGCTGTTTTGCATTAAGAAATATATTTGGTTCAATTTTTTAGAATCTTCTAAATTCCGACAATTAGACAGAAAATAGAAACAGAAAAAGTGAAATGAAAAGGGCAAAATGAAAGGTGCTCAGTAGAAATGGATCTTATGAGTTTGTACGAACTCTGACTTTTTAGAACTCTTCGACCTACGAACTTTCGGGTTTCCATAACCATGACTTTGATGTCACTGATGACATGGTCAATTATAATTGATGACATAGTATCTATCTATCTATCTATCTATCTATCTATCTATCTATCTATCTATCTATCTATCTATCTATCATCTATCTATCTATCATCTATCTATCATCTATCTATCTATCATCTATCTATCTATTATCTATCTATCTATCTATCTATCTATTATCTATCTATCTATCTATCTATCTATCTATCTATCTATCATCTATCTATCTATCTATCTATCTATCTATCTATCTATCTATCTATCTATCTATCTATCATCTATCTATCTATCATCTATCTATCATCTATCTTTCTATCTATCTATCATCTATCTATCAATCTATCTATCTATCTATCTATCTATCTATCTATCTATCTATCTATCTATCATCTATCTATCTATCTATCTATCTATCTATCTATCTATCTATCTATCTATCTATCATCTATCTATCTATCATCTATCTATCATCTATCTTTCTATCTATCTATCATCTATCTATCATCTATCTATCTATCTATCTATTATCTATCTATCTATCTATCTATCTATCTATCTATCTATCTATCTATCTATCATCTATCTATCTCTCTATCTATCTATCTATCTATCTATCTATCTATCTATCTATCACTGCTATCTATCTATCTATCATCTATCTATCCATCTATCATCTATCTATCGACTCTATCTATTATCTCTCTATCGATCTATCTTCTATCTATCTCTCTATCTACTATCTACTTCTATCTATCTATCTATCACCGTGACCTGGATGAATTAATATTACAGATATACCGTGATCTGGATGAATGAATATTACTGATATACCGTGACCTGGAAGGATGAATATTACAGATATACCGTGACCTGGATGAATGAATATTACAGATATACCGTGACCTGGATGAATGAATATTACAGATATACCATGACCTGGATGAATGAATATTACAGATATACTGTGACCTGGATACTGTGACCTCCAACCTATTTAAAGATATAATCATGTTCATGTTTATTTCCCCCCTTGGTGTCTATATGTTCTTATGCAGGTTAAATAAAACAAAATTTTACCAGATTGAATACTGTACTATGATTTTAAACTAAAACAATTGTAGTACCAAGTGACTATGTGTATAAATCAAAACCTGGAAACTATTAATGTTATACTTGTGTTTTTATTTTCTTTACAAGTAATCCCATTCCCCATTTCCTACAGCCGAATATGTACCTTGATTTTTTCCCCTGTTCAGGATATGAGTGTAAGACTTCCCACTTGAGTAAGAATGGTGTTTAATGGTTACTTGGTGTAGTCCCAAAGGAATAATACATGCATGAGTTACAGACTGAACTTTATACACTGTATTGTCTATTCCCCTATACAATCAAGGGTGGCAATTGATAAACATCTTACTATCGAGGCATGATTTGTACAATCCAGTATCTTGTTTGAATTGCAGAGGCTTGACTGATCATTTATCCGTTTTACATACAGTGTCTTCCTTGAAAATACAAATGTTGGTGCTGAAGTCCGTGCTGTATATAAATACGGAGGCATAGCAATATAGATTTAAAGCCTTATAGAGTTAAAGACTTTTATTTCTACTACATCAGTTCACATAGTTATACCGAAATAATTCAAAAATATTGATCCTTAATATTCTCAGGCATTGACTGCTTCTGGTTCACAAAATTAAAAAGCTAGTATTTTCCCTTTTGTATTTTTATGTCTCCTTATATCGGCAACATTTATGAAAACAATACTACTTTTTTACTTCTAAACATTTTGGCCATGGTTTCTATTACAATATAAGAAAGGGTGCGAACTTCATTAGTGAGACAGTCATTAAATAAACCCTACTTTTCATTTTTTTAATAATCAGAAACACCTGCAAATCGCATCCAGGTCAATAGACAAAATCAGCATATTTTTTCTGTATGAAAATGTGGTTTCCCACAAGCCATTTCTAGGTTGTGTAGCCTATATTTCTCTTAATCATTTGCTCCAGGCATGATGTCTTATGCATCCTCTCCTGAAAAGTTTTCCTGTGTGTAGAGTCCGCTGGCTGCGGGAGGGCACTATTGGTTGTTGACCTGTAAGATGAAGAACCTGAACGAGAGCTTCTGGAATCTGAGGAAGAAGACCCAGGTTCATGATCTAGCTTTTGGGGCTTCACGCATCTTCCCTAGAACAACATAAAAGAACTGAAATGTAGAAACGTTTTCATGTACCCCTCAAATCCCTAACATATCACAGTATAAGGAACAGATGAAAAATAAAGTGAAACGTCAACATGTTGCAGATCACACAAATACCATCATAGAATTTTTTTTGTCCCTGCCCTTCAATATAACCTATCCTTTACTCCTGTTCACTAAAACTTTTGTAAAAAGATCCACTGTTATCACCTTTGCATAGGAAAACTGTATGATCCTGCAGTGAAGCCCCCCACACTTACTTTTCACACGTGTGACTATTAACCCAGTTAGATTGCTCCTCCTCTCTGTCATGCGTCAGAAGGGTGGTAGCGACGAGTTGGAACTCTCTCTATAAAATACATTTTAATGTTGGGTTTCAGCGTTAGGGTATTCTGAATAGTCTTCAGGACTAGACATTAATCCGGCGCTAGATGCACAGAGTGCCCCTTAGTGTCCCCCAAGGCCATAGTCCTCTCCCTGTACCCCAAGGTCAGAGTACCCCCCCCGACTTAAGTGGTCTCAAGGTAGTGGTGAGTCCAATAGAAACTGCAGAACATCTAACCTCTAGTGGTGAGTCAATAGGGATGCAGAGAATCCTCCCATCTATTGGTGAAGCCATAGTAACTGCCGTGACCCCCACACAAACGGACAACAGGGACGCACAACTAGCGGTTTATTAATATAGTGATAGTGGGATGGAAGCAAGGAAACTTCAGGGCTGGTGTGCAGACATTATATTCCACACATATGGCCTTACAACTTATGTCAACCGGTGGTGCAACTATGTAGTGACATCATAAAATAAAAGAGCATGCATCACTGCACCAACCAAATTACACTCTTGTGTGCAACTTTCAATGCTAACAAATAGTTTATTTTAAAAGTAATGCAAATTTTTTTAGATCAATCCTAATGTACCAAGGGACACAAATTGTGTCAGTACTTACTTTTAAACAGAGCAAAAGGATGTTGATACTCATGAGCTCATTTATATTGCCTATTAAAGTTTCCACCAAACTTCTCATTCAAGCTTTTACATGCTTGAAAAGTACAGCTAGAATACCAACAATCGATTCTTTGCTGTGATGCCATATGGTACATAAACTGACAGCAATGCTAACTGGAACTGAACAAAGAAGCAGAAGAGAGGACAAAATGTATGGGGCATCCATTTTATCTTAGACTTACAATCTCTCAGTTTTCAACTATTGCAGTTTTGGAAGGTTCGATTGACCTTTTATATAATTTTTTTTAATAGGTGAAGTTTGGCCCAATTTCCATCAGGTATAACAAGTGGCATTGGCTTTCTGTTCAAAAAATCGCCATACAAGACCAAAAGCACCACAATACCCAAATAAAAAAAACAACCAGCCATAACAACCATAACCAAATACACAACACTCAACGTGTCTTTACAAAACATCCTTCATATTTAGTTAATCCTTTACTCTATATCACATGAGTTCATGTGGGGGAACCACTTTCATCCTATTGTGAAGAAAAACAAACCCGGAGAATTAAGTTATTCATGAAGCTACCAATTATACAGAAAATCACTACCCCCAATACCCTACGTCTGTGACCCAAAGAGATTATGAAAATACAGAGCTTATCTTTCATCAGCAGTTGCAATGCAATACAGCTATAAGCTCCTTGCCTTTCCGAATGGGACTAAGAGATTACAAATTTTTAAGGATATGTAACTGGGAATTTGTTATTTGTTAAATTCCCAAACTTAATTCTTACCCAACCTATCTCACTGTAAAATTTTTTTTTTAATGTGTCTTCATTACTTTAGATTCCACATCATAACCCTCTTACATTTCAGCTGTTGAAAATCAAGTGCCTTATATCTAAACTGTTACTTCTGTATAGTTTTGCTGAGCGTCGAATGGAGCTCTCCTAAAAAACCCTTTCAGTGGGGGGCCCCCCAAGCAGAGTATTACATCTTCAACCATTTGTACCAGAGAATTTTCAGCTGATCCTGTCCTCCAAATCGTTTCGACCAGAGTTGTTATAGTCAGAAACGGCCCAGGTCTCCTCTCCTATTTTAATTCATGGCCCTTGAGAAGTGGTAGTGACTGTCTTTGCAGAGAGAGGTCCAAGTGAAACATCAGTGTCTTCTCTACTTATGCACAGTTCTGCACAACTAGCATGGGAGTGCAGTAGATGAGACACGGCTCGCGGCATCATGCTCCTCTGTTACACTTCTCTGTCCTGTGGCCACCACAGCAGCTAAAAGGTTTGAATAATTCAGTTTACTTACTGATGTCGTCCTCCTTTTAACTCTGCAAATTTGAAGGGAACTGGGGTAATTCTCACTAAGTTTCATATGAGGTGGGGTGAAGGGAGGGGGTCCTGGAACCAAAACTGAGAGGAACAGAAATGATTTCTTACCCACAATAAAAGTACATTGATTATTTTTTGTGGCTTTTAAGTTCTTGAGTCAACTGTTTTGGATTATCAACAAACATCTTGCCGGTAATGTGTTATTAATCAGTCAATCTCACTGTATCTGCCATGTGTCAGAGTTTGTTTACAAATACAAATCTCAGTAATTCAGATTAAATTGGCCATGTTGGACACTATTAATAAATAGTGGATTTTTGGGTTGCAGTTTTGTGCACTCGGTCTCTAAAGGTATCACCTCACTGCCCTACTTGCATCCTCATCTTCACTAACCTACTAGGTGCCTGACCTGTAACATCTTCCTATTTAAGCGCTGACTATGCACCACTACGCGTAAGAGTATGCCCTAACATCCTTTGTTGGTTTATCAGTGGATGGACTCACATTCAGACTCTGAGGGCAAATATACAGAGTCCCTTACAAACAGAATCAGACTGCATAAAAATCGCTGTAGACCTCCTCCACGTTAAAAGTTGTTAGCCATTGGTAAAAGGTCAAAATGTGGCGCTAAATAAACACCCGTTGTTTTATATGAGTAATTAACCCCCCAACACCCAACTTGTCGCATATTAACAGTTTCCAGAGACGACCCCTGACGAACCTTCTTACCTGACCAGGTCCCTCGTCACGCCATAACAAACAGCACAGGTGCACCGGCACTCACTATCTCACCAACTACTCAACGATCTCTTCCGTGCACGTCGCAGGCTCACATCGTACCTTCCACAAAGAAAAAGTCGGAATAGGACGGCACACTGTGCATTCTTAAATTCTCAAATTTTATTTAACACTGTTAAACAAAGGCTTTCGTTAAGCCTATAGACCTCATAGGCAATGATCCAACAGTTTCAGGTATGACCGTTTTCTTCAGGTTCATGTGACCCGAAAACGTCATACGAACGTGATACATCATTGCCTATGATACGTTAGGCTAAGAAAGCCTTGTTTTACCCGTGTTTAACTAAATTTGAGAATTTGAATGAGCACGTGCCCGTCTATTCATACTTTTTCCAATCTCACTCCTACACTGCTGCTGACAGCCACTCCACTATCCTGGTTGCCGTCTGTCAGTTAAGGCGTTGACATTACGCTCATCGTCTTACACCGCGACCAGTGAGTACAGCGCCTGTCAGCAGCAGAATCCCCCGTGGTGAAAAATGGATCTTTTGTGAAGTGAGGTGTTAGGGGGGTAATCTAACATTTTAAGAACACAGTTTTGGTGTTTTTTTGAGTGGACTCACTTCTCTTTATCAGAAATAAGCAAAATACCCCACATGAGTAAATGTCAACACCTTGATACTTCGAATATACAAAAAAATGCAACAAACATAGATTGACCCTAAGAAAATCATAACTTGGCAACAAAATTGCCACAACATTATCTACAAATCTAACGTCAACACATCCCTGAATCTTAGCATACTAACCTAAATAGAAGGTTTTAAGCAATCTGCAAACAACTTGTTAACAAACAATCTAGAAGCTCTCTAAATTAGGTAAACCCCCCACAAAGAATCTTATCTTGTGGTGTGATATATATATCTATATATATCTATATATAATAAACCCTGACGGGACCTCACGGCTTTACAAAACATGCTGAACCATGTTTGCAACACAGAGAATCAATTGCATTTCCCATTGTTTAGGCGTCATCAGGATCACTTTCCTTGATGATACTCTCTCTCACCATCTTAAGACATGGCCCCGGATTCCATTAAACAACTTTACGTGTAACCAACCATACCTGTGCAGTGGACATACCTAATCCCCAATAAAACAAAATGCAATAAACCTTTTTATTAGTATATGCCAAACCTTGTCTTAATAACCTATGTGTTTAACCAAGTCCAGCCTGAAAAGAACATTTTAAGAAACAATCACACGCACTTACTCTTGTCCTAATGAACCGGGTCCAAGCCCATCCCCCCCATGGGCATATGGCTATATTGCACGTGATTATTTTGATAACCTTTTGCTGGTCTCATTCCGCGGATTTATTTTTAAGTCTGTAGAAGAGCCCATTTCATTATTACGTAGTACATTGGCCCAACAGGGTAAGAACGTTATAGATTGGGCTCGGACAACGGCTCGCATTAGCAGGCAGTAAGTCGAGTGTGATTGGTTTCTTAAATGAGTCTACCTAGCACAGACTCATATGTCACAAAAACTCGCAAAAGTTGCCTGTTGGACACAGTGGAAATTAATGTTGCTATTTGGAATATAAAGGTCTATAAATCTTTATACATAGTTATTGTAAAACTGATCTTATTTACAAACAGTCATACAGCTTCGGGAAACCAAAGAATCGACCTGCAAATCTACCGCAATTTGTATGATTGGGACATTATCTAACCTGCGGTAATCGCTAAAAAGCAAATACCGTTGTTTTATAAATATAAGCCCTAGATGTGATTACATACAGCCTAATGTATAGAGCAGGGGTGTAAACTTGGGACTTTGCACATTTGTTGAAAACTACAATTCCCAGGATTACTTTGTTTACTCATAAAGTTTCTCTTAATATCCCAGGCTCGAAATCAGGAAAAAATGTACTGATGGAGGGCCTGCATACCTTTACTCTTTTTAAAGCAATTAAAAAACAAAAACATGCATTGGAAGGAATCCAGTTATCCTTTAATGTCCTGTAGCTAAGGGCATGTGTCTAGATTTGATACAAGCCTAATGGTAAAACGCAGGGGTGTAAAACCTGGACCTTTCCATGTTTGCACAAACTACAAATCCCAGCATTTTCTGTTTGCAGTCGATTTCTTCTTAATGAACTACTAACCGCATGTCATGTTGGGTACTTAACTACCATGCGTATAATCGTAAAACGCAATACCGATGGGATTTTTATAAATATGGCCCCTAGATGTGATACAGCCTGATGGTTATAAGAGCAGGGGTTTTAACTATGGGACATTTCAAACCTGTTTGAAAAACTACAATTCCCAGGCTTCTTTGGGTTTGCCGTAGTTTACTCTTAATACCAGGCTCAAAATCAGGAAAAAATGACACTAATGGGGAAGGGCTGCATAACCTTTCACTCTTTTTTAAGCAAATTAAAAAAAAAAATGCATTGAGGCAATACAGTTTCCTTTTAAGTCCTGTAGCTAAGCATGTGGTCTACTTTGTAAAAGCCTAAATAGGTAAAAGCACCAGGGTGTAAACACCTGGGACCTTTCACATGTTTGCAAATCTACAAATCCATCATTCCCTGGCTGCAAAGAATGTTAAATTTGAGTTTTCCTACATCCTGAATATGCCATTGTTCCCTGAACGTACAGTATTAAAGACTCCTACTTCCTACTTTCGTGCTTTAGCACTTCCACCATATACTTCCTAAAGTCTAACCAAAAACATAAACAAAAACAACCTACCTACAAACAACTTCCTAAACAAAACATATCCAAAACCAACAAAACACATTCCTACAAACTAAACTTCCAAAACAAATCAAAAACACAACTCCTACAAACAAAAACACAGCAAAGAACAAAACAAAAATAAAACACGACATCAACATAACGAAACCTTCCTACCCCAAAATCAACCTGTGATATCTCTCGCCATCCTCGGGATCTCTCTCGAAAGGTAGACAGAGGGCACGGTAGGCCAAACCAACACACCAAATCATGCCCATGGGGAGAAGGGAGGGGGGAAAACCCTACACCACATCCCACACTACAATACACACTTACTACCAACGACCACAAAAACAAAACACCACGACTAAAATCCAACACTAACCCGCAATACCACCCTACAACCCATAACTTTAAACTCCTACAGCAGTACCCCAACCATATCTTCCGCTCACACTCAATACCCCTGTGTCACATCTCTCACATCTTCCTACCCACCCTCTCTCATTCCCAGCCCTCTAAATACCCCTACCCCAAACCCATTAACACCCCCCTAGCCCATCTCCCGCCACCAACCCTACCCAAACCTCCTCCGTTTAGACATCCCAAACCTGGATGAATGAAATATTACAGATTACTGACCGGATGTGAATGAATATTACAGATATACCAGTGACCTGGATGGAAGAATATACATGATGATAATGCTATTACGATGACCTGGATGGATTGAATATTACAGAAAATACCGGTACCTGGATGGATTGATATTACAGATATACATGCCTGGATGGAAATGATATTACGATATACCATGACGAGGATGAGGAATATTACAGATAACCGTGCCGGGTGAATTAAATATTACAGATATACATAACCGTGATCTGGATGTGAATGATATTCTGGATCGACCGTGACCTGGAAGGAGAATATTTACATACTATACCGTGACCTGGATGAATGCATATTACAGATATACCGTGACCTGGATGAATGAATATTACAGATATACATGACCTGGATGAATGAATATTACAGATATAATTGGACCCGGATACTGTGACCTCCAACCTATTTAAAGATATAATCATGTTCATGTTTATTTCCCCCTTGGTGTCTATATGTTCTTATGCAGGTTAAATAAAACAAAATCCAGCTTTGATCATTTTAATGTGGAAAGTCTCATTGTTCTTAATAAGTTTCATGCAATAAAACTAAATACAAAAGACTGAAAAATAAGTTTCCAGATACAAACTTTAGTTTCTAATTAGGTGCCTCCTTGGAATGACGATGACCCAGGAGAGAACTTTGTCAATGTCCTATTGAAATCCTTTTGATTTCATTCTTTTTTTGTCAGTCACTGATTGAATTGTCTGAACGAAATAATACATCATTAATTAAAGATCTTATCTAATCTAATTTACAATGACATTTTAGTTATTTATATAATCTCCTTTTTTCTTACTCCAAATGTATCCTAAAGGTTTTTGTTTAGACTTTCCAGAAGTTTCATCTAATATTTATAAAACGCTTTGTGTCTTTCAAGTTGGAATAGGTCAAAGAGACTTAGTAAAAGGCTGTCATAGATGGTCAGAGATGGAGACTGACAATAGTGTACACAGCTCTAAAGAACTTTGATTTAAAGTCTACATTGCTCAAATTTATTAATATTTATTCACTGAATACAAAAAGATAATGGTTGTATCCGTTGTATGACATACAATACAATGTTCATTTTCTTTTGTTTAACAAAAAACTTTTTCCAAAGATCCCTGTTAGATAAATGAGGTTTAATGGAAAAGAAATTTAAAAGACCAGTAAAATGGTAAAAATACCATCAATGTTACCCTCTTTTGGGAATGTCTTCCCATGATGCATTGCAGCCAGAAACATGTAGTAGGGGCTTTAAAATTACCTGCCCCCCTTTTTAAGCAGGGTATTTTTTTCTCTTAAGCTGGAACTAGTTATTATGGCAAAAGTTATTCTGTAGGAAATAATGAGATGAGCAGTATGAGTAATAAATGTGGTTAGAAATTCAAGGAGACAAATTGTAGAAGACACAAGTGTCACCTGAGTTATTGGTGGAGTCTGTAAAGTCACATGTAACAGAATATAACACTGGGCATCATTCTAATGGTCTCTGTGTTTTTATAGGATTTAGGTAACACAGAGAATTATAAAGTAATTACAAACCTCTATACAGTATGTATTTTATATAGCGACACATATTACCCAGCACTTTACAATTATTCAATCCATTCACAATTAGGCCCTGTCCCGAAGAGCTCACAATCTAATCACTTTATTTCACATGCACAAACACAATATATAAATATATCCTGATGACGGCCTGTGTAGGCTGAAACGCGTAGATCGTGGAAAATAAAAATATGTTTGTTTCAAAAGTCCATTGGAGTGTATCTTACCGGAATCTTTATAGCAAATGAAGCCAATGCACCCTGGCAGTAATAGTTGAGTGGAGTAAAAGTAGAGTGCAGCGTACTACACATATATATATTCTCTGTGTGAAAAAGAATCCATACTTTCCAAATAGACCAATCAGATACCTGTCTGCCTAATTTTACCCAATAAAAATAACAAACTACTGTACATACCAACATGGACAATACAGTTTAGATCTATTACTAGGTTGCTTGTCACTTTAAATGTAGACATTCTACAGCGGTGGTGAGTCCCTTGCACATTTCATTAGTTGCTGGACACATGGGGAAGGTGGAATCCTGTACTGAACATCCTTTTGTGAATAATTGAGGCCAAGTTTACAGCCATAGAAACAGTAAAGTTATCATTTTATATATTGATCCACATGCAGTGGTTGGAAGGGTTGGAATAGTTTTCTTATGGGTTATCGTGTGTACATCTTCTGGGTGGTTTATTGGACGGGTAGTTGATGTGAGGTCATATCCTGGCCTGTATATGGTTGTTTACTTGTGTGGTTTACTAAGTCTTATTGTGTCTTGAGAAAGGTGCCTGATTGGCACTTACTGTTTAAGACCGGTGTGCGGTGGGTCCATCGAGAATTGTACATCCATTCCTGGGTGTTTTACAGATGTTTATTGACGTTCTGGGGGAAAGGGGGGTGCAGGGTAGAGATTTTGGCTTGTAGAAATGGGGACTAAAACAATAATAGATTGGCACACTCACACACTTGCTAGTTATCTCCAGTGCTGCTCCATTCAAACCCCATTCCAAAGGGCCAACAGCCCCTGCAAAACAGAAAGAGCAACCGGACAACCAGAAGAAGGCTGCATGGATGAGCAGGTGATAACAGGGGAGAACCCTGATAAGTTGGTCTTGTAATTACAGTTAATACTCTGAATATTTAATAAATAAGTTAAATACAAGATTGAGTATTACTAAGCAGTCAATTACAGAATAAGGTTTCCCTGACCCTGTTTAGCAGGTTGTACTGACATCTGTGAGTTGTCAAGTTTGATAAGAGTAACCGTCATAGTCAAAAATCACCACAATAGAATAATATAGTGGATAATGCACCCCAACTATAAATTATAAGGATATTTGGAAGTCCACAGAGGAGAAGATTCATGACCATTATAAAAAGCACAAGGCCGGAACCTTTTATAAGGGCACGGAACTCCAAGGTTGGGGACTTCTAATAGCTTATAATTTACGTTGTTTACAGTTATTTATTTATAACCTAACCCCTTTCTGCTGCTCTGGTTTCTCTCTCCTCGTGGAACGTAAGACTATAGGCTATAATATACAGTTCCTCCCAATAGAAATCACTACGGTGGTAGTTATAAGGCTATAATCTTACAGTTCCTCACCATAGAAATCCCTACAGGGGTAGGTTAAAGGAATTAAGTATTACAGTTCCTCCCATTAGAGAATCCACTACGGGGGTAGGTTATAAGGCTTAATCTTACAGTTCCTCCCCATAGAAAGTCCACCTACAGGGGTAGGTTATACGGCTATAATCTTACAGTTCCTCCATAGAAATACCACTACAGGTAGGTATAATAATATAAAAGCAGAAAAGTTCACCAAAGTCCAAGTTGGAACTGATGAAGGGATACAGTGTTTTTTAAACTCACCGTTGATCTGTGAGCTAACTTCTAACCATTGATGGGTAACATAATCACATGACTTAATATGTAACTAACATTAAAATGACATGTATGAATAATTGAAATGGCTTTAAATATCGCTTGTAATGTACAATAATCAGAAACGTTTTATCTCAAGAGACTACCAGTGTGTTCTGTTCTGTCACAGCTGTGTATATGGCGATATTGGACCTAGTGACTTCTATTTGAAATGTATTATGATACCTGGGGCGGGCAAACCCTATGGTTTATCAGACGTAAGTCAATCCAACATTTCGGGGGGGACGTATCCATTCCTTCCTTTTTGACATTTCAATAGCAAATTTCATTGAATTCTGCCAAGTTCCACCCATCTAATGTATAAATTTCCCTGGATCAATGTACGCGGTATATACTAAGGGACACGCCTATCTGGTCATTTTCTGCCCTTTACATTCCTGACCAAATACATTAGGTTTGGTCCACTATGTCGTTGGCGTTTCCGTTTTTGCGAATCCCAATATATTAAAACATATAATGGAGATGCGAGAATAAGTTTCCACTACAATCGCGTTCTGTACTATTCAGCCATTTTCCCATTTTTACCCACATAGGCGTAAAAGACGATTTTTGGTCATGTGTGCGTCACGATCGAACGTTAATAATAGTAGATGGGAATGCATAAAAAACAAGTGGAAACGCGCAGGCCAACAACCTATAGAAATGCGTTGTGAAGTTCTCATTCATCCAGGTTCATGGTATTAAATCTGTTGTATTCATTAGATCAACTGGACTTGAAGTTTAGTTCTGAAGACGTTTCGCTAGTCCCCCCCCCAATTCCGGAACTGGCTTTCTCATTCAGAATGACTTGTACAAGAATCGTGTGGCATTATGTTACCCTGGAAAAGCCATCCAATGTAGCATAAATCACAGAGCCAGGTGTTAAGGGGTGATTGGGACGTGGCTAAGAGTGTTATAGGAACGCCCAGAGTAAGTGTTAAACAGCTTGTAGACCCCCCAGCCTGGCAGAAATGTTGATTACACCTTACTCTGGCGTTCCTATAACACCTCTATGCCACTATCCAATCACACCTTAAACCCTGGCTGTGGATTGCTAATGGGATTTTCCAGGGTACATAAATTTGCCACAGATTCCTTGTTACAAGTCATTCCTGAATTGAGAAAAGACCAGTCGGAGACTGACGAAAACGTCTTCAAGAACTACATTCAATCCAGTTGATCTAATTGAATCACAACAGATAAGTATGAAAATGTTTCATTATAAATCTCTGAGGGCTCTATTCTACTTTCTTGCTCCAATAAAAGGACCAGAAACAGCGGACACAGCCGGAAAACGCATAGAGACATTAAAACACAAAAACGCCCTAGAACGCTTGCAGTGCTAAGCTGGATATCCAATCAACCCAATACGTGATAAAAGTCTCCCTTCACCAAGTTCTCAGCAAACTGTATATCCTCGTAAATACAGTAGTATTTATTTATTAGACTTGTCGGATCAGGAAATGTGTTCTATGGGGGTTATGACTCCAAATTTGACTTTCTTGTTTCGTTTTTTGTAAATGTTTCTTTTATTAGTTTTACTGCATTGATTATATAATTATTGTGCTAAATATTTACCCCACCCGAATAGAAAAATCAATGTGGCAATCAAGTGCAAAAAACACGTCAAAATCGGAGTTAACAAACCTTTCGGGTGCTTTGAAAAAAACAACAATCAAAAACAACCAAGGACCAATATTCCACCAGCGAGTCCATTAATATGTTTATATTAGATATATCATATTTTAGTAAAATGCTATAGGACCCCCCATGAAATATCTGTTGTATCAATTAGATGAACTGACTTGAAGTTTAGTTCTTGAAGAGTTTCGCTAGTCCAAACAACACACTGAGGCAGCAATTGGTACATCCGAAAGACCAATAACCAAAAACAAGGAAAGTGACTCATATACGCAGTGGCAGTGCAGTGAAGAGTGACATGCATATACCAGTGCGACGTGATAGTGACATCATATACGCAGTGCAGTGTATCCTTTTTTTGTGAAGAATGCTCGACTTGTAATTGTGGGAGAGACCAAACAGCAAATGCACCAACTTATGGCCCAACACAGAAGAGACCATTTCCTTGGGTCAGTGACTCAGCCGTGTACCGTGATCTTAAGGATAAGGACATAACTTTGAAGATGTAAGTTACATATTGTGCAAAGGACATGGACTGAGTTTCAAGAGAAGGTGTCAAGGAGGATCTTTACTGTAAAAAAAAAAAAAAATAAAGGGGAAAACCAAGTCCTAAATAGAGGTGGGGGGGTTCGCCCACTGTCTGCTATGTACATGACCTGTTGTTGACACCTGCCCTGGGCGTTCCTAAACCACCTCTAGCACTATGCAATCACGCCCTTACAACTTGGCTGTGAGATGCTAATTGGGATTTCCACTCCAGGGTACATAATTGCCCACAAGATTCTTGTACAATCATTCTGAATTGAGAACTATATTGACTAGCGAAACGTCTCAAGAACTTAAACTTTAAGTCCAGTTGACTAATTTAATACAACAGAATACCATGGACCTGGATGGATGAATATTACAGATATATACCGTGACCTGGATGGAGGAATATTACAGGATACAGACCTGGATGGATAGAATATACAGATATACAGTGACCTGGATGATGAATATTACAGAATACATGACCGGATGGATGAATATACGAATATACCATGACCTGATGATGAATGAATATTACAAATACTTGACCTGGATGAATGAATATTACAGAGTATATACCTGACCTGATGAATGAATATTACAGTATACCGTGACCTGGATGATGATGATATTACAGATATACGTGACCTGGATGATGAATGATATACAGATATACCGTGACCTGGATGAATGAATATTACAGATATACTATGACCTGGATGAATGAATATTACAGATATACCATGACCTGGAGATGAATATTACAGATATACCATGACCTAGATGAAATATTACAGATATACCTGACCTGGATGAATAATATTACAAATATAACTGACCTGATGAATGAATATTACAGATATACGTGACCTGGATGAATGAATATTACAAATATACCGTGACCTGGATGAATGAATATTACAATATATACGACCTGGAGGATGAATGAATATTACAGATATACCATGACCTGGATGGATGAATATTACAGATATACCATGACCTGGATGAATGAATATTACAGATATACCATGACCGGATGGATGAAATTACAGATTACGTGACATAGGATGGATGAATATTACAGATATACTATGACCTGGATGAATGATATACAGATATACTTGACCTGGATGGATGAATATTACAGATATACCGACCTGGATGATGAATATTACGATATACCCTGACCTGGATGGATGAATATTACAGATATACCATGACCTGGAGAATGAATATTACAGATATACCATGACCTGGATGGATGAATATTACAGATTATACCATGACCTGGATGAATGAATATTACAGATATACCATGACCTGGATGGATGTGAATATTACAGATATCCAGACCTGGGATGAATATATACAGATATACCGTGACCTGGATGAATGAATATTACAGATATACCATGACCTGGATATAATGAATATTACAGATATACCATGACCGGATTGATGAATATACAGAATACCGTGACCTGGATGAATGAATATTACAGATATACCATGACCTGGATGGATAATATTACAGATATACCGTGACCTGGATGGAGAATATTACAGATATACCATGACCTGGATGGATGATATTACAGATATACTGACCTGGATGAATGAATATAAGATATACCATGACCTGGATGGATGAATATTACAGATATACCATGACCTGGATGAATGAATATTACAAATATAAATGACCTGATGATGAATATTACAGATATACCATGACCTGGATGAATGAATATTACAGATATACCGTGACGGATGAAATGAATATTACAGATATACCGTGACCTGGATGAATGGAATATTACAGATATAACCGTTGACCTGGATGTGAATGAATATTACAGATATACATGACCTGGATGAATGAATATACAGATAACCTGACCGGATGTATGAATATTACAGATATACCTGACCTAGATGAATGAATATTACAGATATACCATGACCTGGATGAAATAAATATTACAAATATAACTTGACCTGAATGATGAATATTACAGATATACGTGACTGGAGATGAATATACAAATATACCGTGACCTGGATGATGAATATTACAGATATATCGACTGGTGACTAGTGAATATTACAGATATACCATGACCTGGATGGATGAAATATAAGATATACCATGACCGGATGAATGAATATTACAGAATACCATGACCGGATGGATGAATATTACAGATATACCGTGACCTGGATGGATGAATATTACAGATTACTATGACCTGGATGAATGAATATTACAGATATACGTGACCTGATGATGATATTACAGATATACGTGACCTGGATGAATGAATATTACAGATATACACCTGACCGGATGGATGAATTTACAGATATACCATGACCTGGATGGATGAATATTACAGATATACCATGACTGGATGGATGAATATACAGATATACCATGACCTGGATGAATGAATTACAGATATACCATGACCTGGATGGATGAATATTACAGATATACCATGACCTGGATGAATATATTACAGATATACCGTGACCTGGATGAATGAATATACAGATATACCGTGACCTGGATATAATGAATTACAGATTACCAGAACCTGGATTGATGAATATTACGATATACCTGACCGGAGAATGATATTACGATATACCGTACCTGGATGGATGAATATTCAGATAACCATGACCTGGATGAATGAAAATATTACAGATATACCATGACCTGGATGGATGATATTACAGAATACGTGCCGGATGAAGGAATTACAGATATACGTGACTGATGACATGATATTACAGAATATACGTGACCTGGATGATATGAATATTACAGATATACCGTGACTGGATGATGAATATTACAGATATACCATGGACCTGGAGGAATGAATATTACAGATATACCGTGACCTGGATGATATGAATATTACAGATATACCAGTGACCTGGATGAATGAATATTAAGATATACCATGACCTGGATGGATGAATATTACAGATATACCATGACCTGGGAATGAATATTACAGATATACCGTGACCTGATGAATGAATATTTACAGATATACCGTGACCTGGATGAATGAATATACAGATATACCGTGACTGGATTGAATGAATATTACAGATATACCATGACCTGGATGGATGAATATTACAGATATACCGACCTGGATGAGATATTAGTATACTGATGAATATATACAGATATACATGACCGGAGGATGAATATTACAGATAACCATGACCTGGATAATGAATATTACAGATATACCGTGACCTGGATGATGAATATTAAGACGATACCATGACCTGGATGGATGAATATTACAGATATACCGTGACCTGGATGAATGAATTACGATATTACCGTGACCTGGATGGATGAATATATACAGAGTACCTGACCTGGATAAATGAATTACAGATATACTGACCGGATAATGAATATTACAGATATACCATGACCTGGAGGTAAATGATATACAGAATATACCATGACCTGGATATAGGAATATTACAGATATACCATGACCTGGATGGATGAAATTACAGAACCCCCTACGACCCCACCCCACCATGACCTGGATGGATGAATATTACAGATATACCATGACCTGGATGAATGAATATTACAGATATACCATGACCTGGATGGATGAATATTACAGATATACCGTGACCTGGATGGATGAATATTACAGATTTACCATGACCTGGATGGATGAATATTACAGATATACCGTGACCTGGATAAATGAATATTACAGATATACCGTGACCTGGATAAATTAGATCCTTTCCAAGCACCCCCATTAAAGCAGTGTAACAAACAAAGTCTTGTTTCACGGCATTTTATTTAGAGCCTTGATCCTATTTCCAATTGAACAATAACATATTCTTAATTACGGCATTTCCATATATCATGAACGCGATTTTATCCATAAGTTGCTGATTGGATTTTTTTTGTGTTGATTCTGACCACTATGGCTCAGTTTATCGCTGGAGACTGAAGAAATCCAATTATCTTAATTGATCTTCTAACACTCGAATCTTTGGTTTAACATGTAAAGTAGAACACGGTGATTTACAATGTAAATGTTTTATAGTTAGACAGCAGTTTGAAGTTTTGGGACACAAATGCAACAGTGAGATCATAGCCGGGATTTTTCATATAACATTCTAGGATAGTATTACAATTATTCAGGTTACTGGTCCAACATCTCTGAAATGCTGAGTGTAGGGTTTGTAGCCTTGGGACCACCCACTGCTATAAGATCACAACAAATTGTTTCAATACCAGCAACACAACATTTACAATAATAGACTTATCTTTTTCTTTCCCAACATATTTATACAGATCTATCAGCCAGGTCAGATCATCAACGAGTCCGGACCGAGTTAAGTACACAACTGTGCATCGCAGGTTGGGCCTGTATTTACACTAATTCCCCCAATTATTCACATAAAACTCACATTCTGTCCCCAAACCAGAAAAAGGATTAGCTTAGAAATAGAGGGAAAGAAAGGAGCCCACCTAAAAAAATCATTTACTAGATACTAGTGTCTTGTCTACAGATATTTCATGACGGATCCATCTTGTATGTTGGTATATTGTTCCACATAGGACAATCATTATCTATGTATCTATGTATGCATACTATTATTAAAGGGTGAAATGCAGCCTGTTTTTAACCAATGTTCTTAAAGGATAACTACCCTGTAATTGTAATAGCAAGTTAAGTTAAATTGGAAGCACTTATCCTTAAATTATTTATTTTAATTCATACTGTTCATGGCCATACAATTTCCTAAAATCTTCTGATCCTTGTAGACATCCAATGAGAAAGTTCAACCCTCATCCAGACACATTGATTGTTAAGCTGGGTACACACGATTAGATATTTCGGTCCGATCGACCGATAATTCAGTGTATCGGTCGATCGGACCGAAATTATCGAATCCGAATGTGCCCATGTCCGATCGACCGTTCGTCCGAATCGGATGAAAGGACGATCGGACAGGGTGGAAAACCTCGTCCGATCGTGCGGTCCTCTATGGACCGCACGATCGGTCGCTGTGATTATCGGACGCGGCTGCTTTTGCCGCGACCGACAGTCCTTCCTCCTTGCCGACCGTTCGAAAGTATCGAACGGTCGGTCAGGAGGAAAAATCGCTAGGTGTGTACCTAGCTTTAGTGATACAATCTGGCCATTGTACACTGATTTGTAAATGCAGAAAAACTGTAATGATCACATTTTCAGTAGACACCACCCTTCATCAGGATTCAAGAAAATGTTATACCACTAATGAAATACGTAGAAGTGGTAATTTGTGCTGATTGTAGCGGGGCCAGCTAGATATCCTTTAGCCCAATATTATTCAACCTGTGTATTTCACAGGTTCACCTTCATAAAAGTTCTTATCGTTTAAAATGGTGCTAATTTTGCCCCAACCAATCAGATCCTATTTAACATTTGAAAGCTAATATCTGATTGGTTGGGGAAAAATTAGCACCATTTTAAACGATAAGAACTTTTATTGAATAACCCTGTAATTCTCTACCTTATCTCTCTATAACACAACTCCTAGAAACACGGATATTTAATGTTTAGACATTTGTTTTTTTCTGAAAATGTTGAGGTTTGGAAAACATTTCTTACACCTTGGTGGTTCTTTGCGGTGACTGGAGACGGTGAAATATTTGAAAATGAGAAAGTAGAAAACCATTTTGTTTTAGTTCATTCATCTGAAAAGATCCTAAACCCTTTGTTATGGAAATGATGGATATCATGGATCCGAATGAAAAAGGAAAATCTGAAGAAATGTATCACTGTGCAATGTTCTCCTTAAGAAAGCTCTGTGATTTAGGGGTGAGTGGATTTCACATTCACCTACAGATGGGACAATGTTCCATTTCACTGAATGTTGTTTCAGTTAAAATATATTTTCCAAATGAGGAATTTTTCAGCTTCTCTGAATATTATTTGGTTTATCTAATACAACTTTTTTGGGGAGTGACTTACCATAAAAAACAGAATCTTGAGTATTTTATATTCCTATGGGTCATATGCAGATTGTAATGATGACATATATAATGACATCATTTATCGAAGTTTAGTTGCTAGGTAAAGCTTTGCTCAGATGTTGTTAAGTATTTCTTTAGAGATGAGGGTTGTACAGGGGACCTTTAATACGGCTTTGATGAAAAGAATTTCTCAACAACTAGTGTAACTTATTACCTAGAAGATGGTCCAAGATTCTTACCCCCCTTGCTTTCTGCTCCTGTATTTTTTATCTCAAAGTCTATATCCGTTAGACATGTAAGTAAGCTTGAACTAATAGGCCAACAGGTCCATGAACTGGGGCTACATTTTGGCTCAGAACTTTAACCATTAGAACTGAAGTTCCTCGATGGAACCAGGAAATTTTCCATGTCAAAACAAGCTTTCACAGGCTAAAATTCCTAAAGCGGACCGTAGAGTTCCAACCCAAAGCCAGAATGGGGTAAAAACTCAGCCAGATCCATGTAAGTACTTAGGACACTGCTTAAAGGACAACTCCACACCCATAAGAACATCTTTTAGAAAGAATGGCCTCTTTAAAGAATGTTGATATATCTACTTTGTCCTTTGAATTCATTACTGTATGCCTGCTATGCTTCTGGATGCCTCATGGAAACTGAGCAATTTAGAAACCTGTACTGAGCCTGCACTGAGCCTGGGCATGCTCAGAAGAGGCAGACAGGGGATTAACATTCAGTCATTGGCTGTGATGTCAACTGTCAAATCCATAACTGACAGCTACTAACTGGAAGAACCAGGAAGTAGAAACAGGGGAAACAGGACATTGTACAGAATTTCAGGTTAGACTTATAGATTTCACATTTCAAACTATTACCGTTGAGGGTTTTGGGGGGGGATTTACCTGTATGTAAGTTTTCATTTTAGGGCTGGACTTGCCCTTTAATTCATTTGGAATGTATCATTAATTTTAACGGTGAATTTTGTGGGAGGATTACATTTCATACCTTGATTATATCATGTGAAATTATGTGACCATGACACCTATAGAAACGTTTGGATAAAGTTGTTTTCATGGGTTTAATTCAGGGACGATTGTGTACAATGGTTTATGTTGTCCTTGACCTTTCACAACATGAAGGCATTAAAAATACAACCAATTAAATTTCATACTTCTGAAAGTTACAGGAAAAACGAGAGACAAATGTCCTTTAACTCGGGTCTTTGCTGAAGGGAAGAACACGTTTTCAGAGAACAAGATGGCAATAGAGAAAACCCATTTTATATCTGAGCCCAACAGCCAACAAAGCATAGTTCAATTATTTACTGTGCCTGGAGGGTGATACAGTACATTTCAAATTATTTTTACCCATTGATAAAAAAGCAAATGTTTTTAATGGAGTTTACAATTTTATTTACAATAGAAAATGTAGTTTCCATTTTTATACCTTAAAGGGGTAATAAAGAAACATAACAATAAAAGGGCACATTGATTTCTCATCTTCAATAAACCTAAAACTCATGTAAAAGATGTAAAAGGTTCTCAGTGACAATGACTGTATGGTTCCTTCTCCTCATTTTAACTTCCATGTTTCTGTCTTCAACAGATTAGTTCTACCTCAAAAAGCCCAGGTCCATAGCACAGTTAATATTCAGCGCTGAAAATGCTCACTTTTCTTTTCTCTGGTGTGATAGTTGTGCTTTTTTTTCTATATTCTTTGGGGAAAAAACACCAATCTGCTGTACTGGAAGAGACAATTAGATTTGGGAAGAATGGTCAAACATATTTTAAATAGATGGCATATAAGGCCTTCTAAATGTAATATAATCTGTTTATAATCTGTATGCAAAGGATTATATTTTACGTGTGAAATACTCCACACCAACTGCACCTCCCACAGCTAATTAATGCCAGAAGGTGTTTGCATTGTGTCTATAGAGGTTTAATTCTCATGAGTGTTTGTTGTACTGAATGGGAGAGTGTTGATAACCATGAAAATCACATTACAGCTCCTTAGTGTAGCGCCAGCAGGTGATGAAATAAATCAATTTCACCTTCATAAAAGATATTTACTAACTAAATTCTCCTCTATGCGAAACTGTCCCAGGGATCATCTAGCAGTAGGACTAGACATGGGTGTCCGAGGGATCATCTAGCAGTAGGACTAGACATGGGTGTCCCAGGGATCATCTAGCAGTAGGTAGGAATAGACAGGGGGCTCCCCAGGGATCATCTAGCAGTAGGACTAGACAGTGGGTGTCAGGGGATCATACTAGCATAGGACTAGACCATGGGTGTCCCAGGGATCATGCGAGACAGTAGGACTAGACATGGGTGTCCAGGGATCATCTAGCAGTAGGAATAGACATGGTGTCCCAGGGATCATCTAGCATAGACTAGACATGGGTGTCCCAGGGATCATCTGCGTTAGGACTGACATGGGTGTCCCAGGGACTAATAGCAGTAGACTAGACTGGGTGTCTCAGAGGATCATTCTCTAGCAGTAGGACTAGACATGGGTTGTCCAGGGATCATCTAGCAGCATAGGCTAGACAGTGTGTCCAGGATCATCTGAGGCAGTAGACTAGACATGGGTGTCAGGGATCATCTACAGTAGGACTAGACAGGTGTCCCAGGGATCATCTAGCCGTAGGACTAGACAATGGGTCGAGTCGGATCATCTAGCAGTTAGGGACCTAGACATGGGGTTGTCCCAGGGATCATCTAGCAGTAGGACTAAATGGGGTGTCCCGGGATCATCTAGCAGTAGGATAGACAGGGGTCCAGGATCATTGCATAGCAGTAGGACAGACAGGGGTGTCCAGGGGATATCTAGACGTAGGACTAGACATGGGTGTCCCAGGGATCATCTGCAGTAGACTAGACATGGGTGTCCAGGGATCACTAGAGTAGGACTAGACATGGGTGTCCCAGGGATCAATCTAGCAGTAGGACTAGACATGGTGTCCCAGGACATCTAGCACAGTAGGACTAGACATGGGGGTCAAGGGATTAGATCAGTAGCGTAGGACTAGACATGGTGTCCCAGGGATCATCTAGCAGTAGGACTAGACATGGGTGTCCCAGGGATCATTAGCAGTAGACTAACATGGTGTCCAGGGATTATCTAGCAGTAGGACTAGACATGGGTGTCCCAGGGATCATACTAGCAGTGGACTAGACATGGGTGTCCCAGGGATCATCTAGCAGTAGGACATAGACATGGGTGTCCAGGGATCATCTGCAGTAGGACTAGACATGGTGTGTCCCAGGGTTTCAGTCTAGCAGTAGGACTAGACATGGGTGTCCAGGATCATCAGCAGTGAATAGAACATGGGTGTCCCCGGGATCATCTAGCAGTAGGACAGACAGGGTGTACGAGGGATTCATCTAGCAGTAGGACTAGACATGGGTGTCCCAGGGATCATACTAGGCAGGAGGACTAGACATGGGTGTCCCAGGGATCACTCAGCAGTAGGACTAGACATGGGTGTCCAGGGATTCATAGCAGTAGGACTAGACATAGGGTGTCCCAGGGATCATTAGCAGTAGGACTAGACATGGGTGTCCCAGGGATTATCTAGCAGTAGGACTAGACATGGGTGTCCCGGGATCATCGCAGTAGGACTAGACATGGGTGTCCCAGGGATCATCTAGCAGTAGGACTAGACATGGGTGTCCCAGGGATCATCTCGCAGTAGGACTAGACATGGGTGTCCCAGGGATCATCTAGCAGTAGGACAAGACATGGGTGTCCCAGGGATCATCTAGCACAGTAGGACTAGACATGGGTGTCCCAGGGATTATCTAGCAGTAGGACTAGACATGGGTGTCCCAGGGATCATCTAGCAGTAGGACTAGACATGGGTGTCCCAGGGATCATCTAGCAGAGGACTAGACATGGTTGTCCCAGGATCATCTAGCAGTAGACTAGAATGGGTTCCCAGGGATAATATGCAGTAGGACTAGACATGGGTCCCAGGGATCATCTAGCAGTAGGACTAGACAATGGGTGTCCAGGGATATCATAGCAGTAGGACTAGACATGGGGTGTCCCGGGTCATCTAGCAGTAGGACTAGACACGGGTGTCCCAGGATCTCTAGCAGTAGGACTAGACATGGTTAGTCCCAGGGATCAAGCTAGCAGTAGACTAGACATGGGTGTCCCAGGGATCATCTGAGTAGGACTAGACATGGGTTGTCCCAGGGATCATCTAGCAGTAGGACTAGACATGGTTGTCCAGGGATCATCTAGCAGTAGGACTAGACATGGGTGTCCCAGGGATCATATCAGCATAGGACTAGACAGGGTGCCAGGGATCATCTAGCGAGTAGGACTAGACATGGTTGTCCAGGGCATCACTAGCAGTAGGACTAGGACCTGGGTGTCCCAGGGATATCTAGCAGTAGGACTAAACATGGGTGTCCCAGGGATCATCTAGCAGTAGGACTAGACATTAGTGTCCCCGGGATCATATAGCAGTAGGATAGACATGGGTGTAGGGATCATCTAGAGTAGGACTAGAAATGGGGCCCAGGGATCAGCAGCAGTAGGTCAGATATGGGTGTCCAGGGATCATCTAGCAGTAGGGACTAGACATGGGTGTCCAGGGATTCATCTAGCAGTAGGAAGTAGTCCAGGGATTTGTGTCCCCAGCGGATAATATCTAGCAGTTAGGACTAGAATGGGGTCCCAGGGATATCTAGCAGTAGGACTAGCATGGGTGTCCCAGGGATCATGCTAGCCAGTAGGACTAGACATGGGGGATTTGCAGTGTTGTTCCCAGGGATCATCTAGCAGTAGGACTAGAATGGGTGTCCAAGGATCATCTAGCAGTAGGACTAAGATGGGTTGTCCCAGGGATCATCTAGCCAGTAGGACTAGATATGGGTGTCCAGGGATAATCTAGCAGTAGGACTAGCATATGGGTGTCCCAGGGAATCACTAGCAGAGGACTATAACATGGTTGTCCCAGGGATCAGCAGCGTAGGAGACATGGGTTGTCCCAGGGATCATCTAGCAGTAGGACTAGACGGGTGTCACAGGGATAATCTAGCAGTACTTGTAACATTCCTTTTGTAGAAACTCACCAGTCTTTTTATTAAACTGACCAATGAACCTGCCATACAACGTCCACTGGAATACAGTTCCATAGTGTTTAATACCGTTCCTCACAGTGACAACCCCTTTGCCAACTCTAACTTTATTAGCAATACAGTAAACTTGTAACTTCCTTGTTTGTTAGAACTCATCCGCTGTTTTATTGAAACTGACCCATGAACCTGCCATAACCAACGTCACTGAAGACATTCCATAGCTTTAAACCGGTGCTCACAGGACAACCCGTTCCACTCTACTTTATGTATCACTACCATAACTTGTAAACTTCCTTGGTTGTAGAAACTCACCTCTTTTTTAATTAACCTGACCAATTAACCCCATAACAGACTTGCCCACGGAATACAGTTCCATAGCTTTACCGTTCTCACAGTGACAAACCCTTTTCTCAACTCTACGTTATGTATCAATACCCAGAACTTGTAACATTCCTTGTTTGTAGAAACTCATCCAGCTTTTTATTACACTGACCAATGAACCTGCCATAACATCGCCACTGGAAGACAAGTTCCATAGCTTTAACCGTTCTCGCACAGTGACAACCCCCTTGCCCACTCTTACTATTATCAATCCCATAACTCTTTAACATTCCTTGGGTTTGTAGAACTCATCCAGACGTTTTATTAACTGACCAATGCAAACCGGCCATAACAACGTCCACGAAGACAGTTCCAGGCTTTATTACCTTCTCCACAGTGACAAACCCTTTCCCACTCTACTTTAGTATCATACAGTAACTTGTAACTCCATTGTTTGTAAACCTAGAGATGTTCGGAACTATTGAAGTTCCCCCCGCTTTTTCCGAACTTCGAACTATTTGGAAAGGTTCGAAAGTTCGAAAGTTCGAAAAACAGTACCCATTAAAGTCTATGGAGGCAAATTAGTGTCGAAAAGTTTATTAGTCAATACAACTAAAATTATTAAGGTTCACTTTAATGTAAATGGCTGTTGGGACCTGGGAAATGTTCTGGGGAGCATTTTCCCATATCCGGTACTTTCTGTAAACTCGATTTTGACGTCTCACGCAAGGCGTACGTTCGCATCTCTGCGTTCGAACGTTCTAGGTAACATGGACATTTTACTCGCGAGAGTCGATAGTTCGCGTATATTAGGCGTAATGGACACTTTACTCGCGGATTCGATGTTCGCAGACGCAGAAGAGAAAGCCTAGATAACAATGGACATTTTTACTCGCGGATTCGTATCGCGCGTATAGGCTGTAATGTACACTTTACATCGGCCGGTTCGATGTGCGCGGGGCCGAGATAACGGAGCATTTTACTTCGCTGATGCGGAGCCTTCGATATAATCCCTTCTTCCCATTGGACTTCTATATGCAATCCAGGATCTAAAATCGAGTCTGGAACGTAGGTGGTGGTAGTTATTCCACCATTACTTTACCCACCAAGCGCATGGCCACCATCAATGGCGCCGGCCTGATGGGAACTATCTAAAGCCCGGCTGGGGTTAAGGAAAACCGTGAGCTTCCCAATCGGCACAAAGGGAAAAAACCTAACAGTAAGGAGCCAAACGGCGGCATAATTCCCACCCTCATCGAAACGTAAAAAGAAATGCGGACGCAGGTTCGCATTGAGCTGACCACCTCTCAGCTCCAAAAGCGAGGTGGCGGACCTCAAGCGGCGCGTCGCGTCTACTCCAGGACATTCAGCGGAATTCCAGCAAGTATCAATTTATATATGCATTTTATCTGGATTGAGTTGGAAGAAGAACACCACCGTTTGGCACCACTAACAGCGTTGCTGCGGCAGAGCTTTCTGACAAGCTCGAGCTAATATAAACACTATACAAGGTTACTGCCCTTGCGGGGGCCTTGTTAATAGCACTGTGAGGGGCGATAGCGCTTGTGGAATTGTGGCAAACGCCACAAACATTGCGGGGCCTTGAGACTTTTCTCCTTAAGGACTGCAAAGTGCATGTGTTACTTATGTTAGGAAAATTTTAATGTAACATTAATGTTAGTAGATGGTGTAGTTAAAGGACAAGTACACACGAGGCAACATACGAAAATATTTACAATATTTAATTAGAATACAGATTTGAAAGCGCTTGGATTTCAATAAACGACCTTAAAGTATATATATTTTTAAGTGAGTAGCGCCTTTTGCGTGCGTTGGCGCACGGTTTTGCTTGCGTGCCCGGATTTTTCAAATGGGGAAATCGCGGAGCCGGCGAAAAATTCTTCTGCCTGTCGATTTCGATGCACATCGTTGCGCGTGCCGTGTGCGTTTTGGTACGCATGTGCTTTAACAACCATTTGTGGTGCTTAACGCCATGCGTTCCCATAACGCGAAAGGCGATTTGGTGTGCGCGATTCCGTTTGGCGTTGCAGTGTGTTGCCTCACCTAGAATCGCACAAGAATCGCGCACACGAATCGCTGCTAAACCGCTCACATTGTGGCCGTCACCCTCACCCTGCGTTATCGACGCGATTGTGCGTTTTGCGTTCGCGTTTTGCGCATGTGTTTTCTTTTCGCCTTTGGTGTTGTTATGGAAACGCATTGCGTTGAACCACAAAATATTTGAACGCATGCATTGCCAAAACTGAACGGAAAGCGCGCTAATCGCATGTGCATCGAAACGCGGAATTTTTGCATATCGCCCCCGCTATTCCATTTTAGCTAAATCACGTGCGCAAACATGTGCGCAACGCGCTAAAAAACGCGCTAGTGTGGCCTAGCCTAATGTAGTTGAAGTATTTAGTAAGTAAACTGTTAGTTAATGTTATTAAATATTAGTACAACACGAAAAATTTCACCATATTTTACTTATTTTTTATTATTATTATAATTAAATTTACTTTTTTTATATCTAAATTTGCAGATGAGGAGGAACGAGTTCTGCTAGTGATGCAGAGGAGGAGGGTCCCTCCACAGCACCCCCACCAAGGCCTCCTGTTTCCCCTTCCCCTTCACCACCACCGCCAGCAACCCCAGCAACCCCATCACAGCAATGCCAGGGGGGACCTACAGCACCGCCAGCACGCAACGCCGGCTGCAAAATGATTATTGTAAGCGTCTGAGGTGCCATGGAATGCAGCCGAGGCGCTTGGAAGAGGAGCCAGAGGCGCAGGAGGGGCCCTTGCTCTCCATGCACAGAGACATGTCTTCTCATCAAGCGCGATTAGTAAAAATATAGGTGCTGTGTTGGGGGGGGGGGGGTTTTTTTTTTGCACCATGTTTGGTTATTATTTTTGTTTATATTTTTTTTTATTACTTATTTTTATTATTGTTATAATTATTATTGATATGTAAGCAAGGTGCTTACTTGTACTAAAAAGTTAAACCTAACAAATCTCTGTGTTTTTACTCTTTACAAATACATTACTACAAACATAATTATTTTGCTGTTTCCCCATCCCCATTGGCTTCTCGTTCCCTCAGAGTATGCTTCGTGCAAGGGACGCTTGAAGGGATAGAGTTTTTGTAGGAACAGCACATTGAGTAGCAATTAGATTCACTTGAGTTTGACAACATATTGGGGGCCCAGGGCAGGAAGGCTGGCCCCACCGGACAGACCCCATAACCCCATGGCTCTCTCCCTCAGAGTAATGCTTCATGCAGGAAAGCGGAAAGAGATAGAGTTTGTGTGAGGAACAGCACCATTGAGTAGCATGTTATAATTCACGGTTGTAGTTTGACAACATTGATTGAGGAGCCAGGGCGAGTGGCGTTGCCCCACCGGACATACCCCATACCCCATTGGCTTCTCTCCTCAAGAATGCGCATGCAAAGTCGAAGCGGGGAAAGAGATAGAGTTTGTAGGAACAGCACATTGAGTAGCAGTAGATTCACTTGAAGTTTGACAACATTATTGTAGGAGCAGCATGGCTTGGCCGGCCACCGGACGACCCCATACCCCATTGGCCTTCTCTCCCCCTCAGAGAAGCTTCGTGCAAGGAAGCGGGAAGGAGATGGGTGTTTTGGTAGAACAGCACCATTGAGTAGCAGTAGATTCACTTGAGTTTGGACAACATATTGCGGAGCCAGCAGCTGGCCCGCCGGACCGACCCATACCCCATTGCTTCTCTCCCTCAGAGTATGCTGCGTGCAAGGGAACGGGGAAGAGAAAGTTTGTATGAACACACCATTGATTAGCAGTAGATTTCACTTGAGTTTTTTGACACATTATTTAGGAGCCAGGCAGGCTTGGCCCCACCGGACAACCCCATACCCATTGGCTTCTCTCCCTCAGTGTATGCTTCGTGCAAGGGAAGCGGGGAAGGATATAGATTTGTAGAACTCACCATTGAGTAGCAGTAGATTCACTTCAGTTGACAACATTATTGAGGAGCAGGCAGGCTTGGCCCCACCGGACAGACCCCCATACCCCATTGGGGCCTTTCTCTCTCCTCAGTTTATGCTTCGTCAAGGGAAAGCGGGGAAGAGATAGAGTTTGTAGGAACAGCACCCATTGAGTAGAGTAGATTCACTTCAGTTTGACACATTATTGATGAGCCAGGCAGGCTTGGGCCCCACCGGACCAGACCCCATAACCCCATTGTCTTCTCTCAGCCTCAGAGTATCTTCGTGCAGGGAAAGCGGGAAGAGATAGGTTTGTAGAACAAGCACCATTGAGTAGCGTAATTCACTTGAGTTTGACAACATTATTGCGGAGACCATGAAGCTTGGCCCCTTGCCGGACAGACCCCAACCCCATTGGCTTCTCTCCCCTCAGATGTATGCTTCAATCAAGTGAAAGCGGGAAGGGGACTATGTTTGTAGACAGCACATTGATAGCATAATTCCCTTTAGTTTGACAAACATTATTGCGGTAGCCAGGCAGCTTGCCCCACCGACACCCCATACCCCATTGGCTTCTTCTCCTCAGAGTATGCTTCGTGCAAGAAAGCGGGGAAGAGATAGAGTTTGTAGGACAAGACCATTGGTAGCAGTAGATTCACTTTAGTTTGACAACATTATGGCGGAGCAGGCAGGGCTTGGCCCTCCGGACAGACCCCATCCCCATTGGCTTCTCTCCCTAGAGAATGCTTCGTGCTAAAGGGAAAGCGGGAAAGAGATAGAGTTTTTAGGTGACACAGCACATTGAGTAGCAGTAGATTCACTTGAGTTTGACAACATATGGCGGAGCCAGCATGCTTGGCCCCTCCGGACAGACCCCATCCCCAGTTGGCTTCTCTCCCTAAGATTATGCCTTCATGCAAGGGAAAGCGGGGAAGGAGATAGGTTTTTAGGAACGCACCATTGAAGTAGCAGTAGATTCACTTGATTTGACACATTAGTGCGGAGCCAGTAGTCTTGGCCCCCCGACGACCCCAATACCCCCCATTGGCTTCTCTCCCTCAGAGTATGCCTTTCGTGCAAGGGAAGCGGGGAAGAATAGAGTTTTGTAGGAACAGCACCATTGAGTGCAGTAGATTCAACTTCATTTGACAACATTATTGCAGAGCCAGGCAGCCTTGGCCCTCCGGACAGACCCCATACCCCCCATTGGCTTCGCCCTCAGAGTATGGGCTGTCGTGCAAGGTAAAGCGGGAAAAAGATATAGTTTGTAGAACCGCACCATTGAGTATCAGTAGATTCACTTGAGTTTGACAACATTATTTAGGAGCCAGGCAGGCTTGGCCCCCACCGGAACAGACCCATAACCCCATTTGGCTTCTCTCCCTCAGAGTAATGCTTCGTGCAAGGGAAAGCGGGGAAAGAGATATAGTTTGTTATGACCACACCATTGAGTAGCAAGTAGATTTTTCACTTGAGTTTTTGTCAACCATTATTGGCAGAGCCAGGCAGGCTTGGCCCCTACCGGACAGACCCCCTACCCCATTGGCTTCTCTCCCTCGATATGCTTCGTGCAAGGAAAGCGTGGACAGATGAATATAGTTTTGTAGGAACATCACCATTGAGTAGCAGAGATTCACTTGATTTGACAACATTTATTGCGAGCCAGGCAGGCTTGGCCCCTCCCCTCCTGACATACCCCATACCCCATTGGCTTCTCTCCCGCAGAGTATGCTTCCTGCAAGGGAAAGCGGGGAGGAGATATAGTTTTGTAGAAACATCACCATTGAGTAGCAGTATATTCACGTGAGTTTGTCACATATTGCAGATCGCAGGCAGCTTGCCCCAACCAGACATACCCCATACCCCATTGGCTTCTCTCCCTCATGAGTATGCTTCATGCCAGGGGAAACGGGAAAGATATAGAGTTTGTATGAACAGACCATTGATCGCAGTAGATTCACATTTAGTTTGAACAACATTATTGAGGAGCCAGGCAGCTGGCCCCACCGCAGACCCCTACCCCATTGGCTTCTCTCCTCAGAGTATGCTTCGTGCATAGGGAACGGGAAAGAGATATAGTTTGTAGGGAACAGCACCCATTGAGTAGCAGTAGATTCACTTGAAGTTTGTCACATTATTGCAGAGCCAGGCAGGCTTGCCCACCAGACAGATCCCATACCCCATTGGCTTCTCTCCACTCAGAGGATTCTTCGTGTCAAGGAAAGCAGGGAATAATAGAGTTTGTAGGAACAGCACCATTGAGTAGCATTAGATTCACTTGAGTTTGACAACATATTGAGGATCCAGGCAGCTTGGCCCCACCGGACAGACCCATACCATTGCTTCTCTCCCTCAGAGTATGCTTCATGCAAGGGAAAGCGGGGAAGGAGATAGGGTTGTAGGAACAAGCAACCATTGGAGTCGGCAGTAGATTTCACTTGAGTTTGACAACATTATTGAGGAGTCAGGCGGCTTGGCCCCACCGGACAGACCCCATACCCCATTTGCTTCTCTCCCCTCCCTCAGTGTATGCCTTCTGCAAGGGAAAGCGGGGAAGGAGATAAGTTTGGCAGAACAGCACCATTGAGTAGCAGTAGATTCCCACTTTCAGTTTGACAACAGTAATGCGGAGCCAGGCAGGCTTGGCCCCACAGGACAGCCCCATACCCCATTTTCTTCCTCTCCCTTCATAGTATCTTTCGTGCAAGGTAAAGGCGGGAGGGGTTACACCTCATGAAAAGATCCTTCTGAAGGTGTTCGAGTAATGACATGGTCAGGAGTAGGTGCCACCACAAAGTGGCCTCCGTGGAGATAGAGACAGGAAGCAAGTATGGATTTTGGCATTGGGTCAAGTGGATCCCCAAACCTAGAAAAATTAGCTACAGCGTTGCTGTTGCGGCTGGTCATACAATGGTCAGAGTAGGTTGACAACCCACAAAGGTGCCTCGTGGATCAGAAACAGGGAGCAAGTAATGGATTTTTGCATTGGGTCAAGTCGTATCAACCCAAACATAGAAATTAGCAAAGCGTTGCTGTTTTTGTCTGCTGCATGACCTGGCAGAGTAGTGACACCACAAAGGTTCCTCGTGAAGAGATAGAGAACAGAGAGCATTGGATTTTTTGCATTGGGTCCAAGTAGGATCAACCCAAACATAGAAAAATTAGCCACAACGTTGCTGTTGCTGCTGCATGATCATGGTCAAGTAGGTGACCCACAAAGGTGCTCGTGGAGAGAGATACAGGAGCAAAGTATGGATTATTTTGCATTGGTCCAGTATGATCAACCCAACATATAAACATTAGCTACACAGCGTTGCTGTTGCGGCTGCATGACATGGTAGAGTAGTGACCCCACAAAGGTGCCTCGTGGAGAGAGAGACAGAGAGCATATGGATTTTTTGGCAATTGGGTCAAGTAGGATCACCCAAACATAGAAAATTAAGCTACCGGCGGTTGCGTATGCGGCTGCATGACATGGTCACTAGTAGGTGACACCACAAAGGTGCCTCGTGGAGTCAGAAACAGGAGAGGCAAGTATGGATTTTTGCTGGGGTCAAGTAGGATCAACCCAAACATAGAAAATTAGCCACAGCTTTGCTGTTGCAACTGCAATGACATGGTCAGAGTATGTGACACACAAAGGTGCCTCGTGGAGAGAGAGACAGAGAGCAGTATGGATTTTTGCATTGGGTCACAAGTAGGACAACCCAAACATAGAAAAATTAGCCACAGCGTTTGCTGTTGCAAGCTGCATGACATGGTCATAGTATGTGACACCACAAAGGTGCCGTCGTGGAGAGAGAGACAGAGAGCAAGTAAGTGGATTTTTTGCATCGGTCAAGTAGGATCAACCCAAATATAGAAAAATTAGCCACAGCGTTGCTGTTGCGGCTGCATGACATGTCAGAGTAGGTGACACACCACAAAGGTGCCTCGTGGAGAGAGAGAACCGGGAGGTCAAGTATGATTTTTTGCATTGGGGCAAGTAGATCAATCCCAACCTAGAAAATTACTACAGCGTTTGCGTTCGCAGCTGCATGACAGGGTCAGAGTAGGTGACACCCAAAGGGGGCCCTCGTGGAGTCCGAAACAAGGAGAGCAGTATGGATTTTTGAATTGGGTCAAGTAGGATCAACCCAAAACATAGAAAATTAGCCACAGAGTAGCTTTTCGGCTGCATGACATGGTCAATTAGGTGACAACCACAAAGGTGCCTCGTTGAGAGCGAGACAGTAGATCAAGTATGGATTTTTTGCATTGGGTCAAGTAGTCAACCCCACATAGAAAAATAGCACGAGTTAGCTGTTGGGCTGCATGGACATGGTCAAGATAGGTGACACCACAAAGGTGCCTCGTGGAGTCAGAAACAGTAGAGCAGTTGGATTTTGCATTGGGTCAAGTAGGTCACCCAACCATAGAAAACAATTATCCACAGAGTAGCTGTTGCGGTAGAGCATTTGGTAATTTTATACCTAACTTGAATCTGTATAGAAAGGTAGACGCATAAATGGCCCTACCAATAGAAAAATTAGGCCATTTGCCAGCTAAAGCTGGCATCAGCTAAGCCTCGAGGTGGAAAATGAGGCGGAAGAGCATTACGGGTGCCAGGGCTAAGAGGGCCTTCTTCTAGTCCCACGGGCATCAGCTAGGGGTGCTGTACTGAGAATGTGATCCACGCCTCATTCTCTTGATGAATGTGAGGCGGTCCACATTCTCGTGGATAGACGGGTCCTCCTCTCTGTTACAACACCCCTGCCGCACTGAAGGCCCTCTTCGAAAGGACACTCTGGATGCCGGGCATGAAAGGACTCGATGCGTACTGTGCCAACTCGGGCCATATATCCAGCCCCAGCCTCGCACCCAGTAGTACAGTGGGATCCTCAGTCTGTGAGGTCACTGCTCGTCCCTGGATCCATGTAGTCGGTACCTGGCGACTGAGGTATTGCCTGGTAGAGTTCCAGTAGTATGTGGCCTGGCAACTGTGTTGGAAGAACAGCCTGACGTTAAGCCCTAAAGGCAGCGCCTCCAGAGCTGCTGCTCCTCCTCTCAGGCACCGGGTGGACGTGATCCCTGCTCATCCCCCATCAGGTGCTTGTAGGCCTTCCAGCACCTGGGAAAGCAGAACAGAGTCAACGTAGCAGTGTCTCCTCATACTGCTGCATTCTGCTTTCCCTCTGAAGCGGGAATGAAACTCTCCGACACTTTTCCCCTTATAGCGAGGATCGATACGGGTGGCCACCCCGTACTGCCCTTCTCTTTGAATGGCCTTAATCCTGGGTTCCTTGCGTAGGCATGGCAGCATATGCATACCCATATGCCCAAAGGTGCCCGAACGCAAGGACCTGTGGTCCTCATCGTCACTGAAGACAACATGTCGGGCTCAACCACCCTCCCGCAACCACGGATGAACAATGTGGTACTTGGGAGGGTTAGACCGTCCCCCGAGAGGAATCCCCCTTTTCCTCTCGGTCAGATCACCTAATCCCCCCTCCACTCATCCCGGACGGCTGCTTCTGCCCGTGATGCCCCGGGCTCATAAAGCACCACGGTGTCTGCGTCCTCCTCTTCCGTAGCTGCTGCTCGGCAGCTAGTGCCCTGTCGATATGCCGCCAGGGTGTTCTCAAGGAGGAACACGCAGTGGGATGGTATCGCTATGGTGTCATCATCGCTGCTTACCATCCTGGTGCCTCCCTCAAATGGTGCGGAGCACACGGCAGGCACCCGAATAAGCAACCACTGCCTGGTAACAGAAAATCCCAGGTCCCCCAGAGCCTGATTCTAGCTCGTACTCATACAAATAGTCGCATGATGGCTCGCTCTGCTTGGAGCAGCCTCAGCAGCATCATCAGACTAGAGTCCAGCGGTGGGGGGTGTCACAAATCAAGCGTTTCTGCGGCAAACTGTGCTGCTGCTGGAACTCGGCCAGAACGAGCTGTGGCCGTGATGAACCGCCTTAAGTGACTGGACAACCCTCCTAAGCCATCCCAAGTACCTCCTGCAGACCAGGGTAACTTCTTGAGGAACCGCTGGACCAACCAGGTTGAAAACGTGTGCCAGGCAAGGAACATGTGTTACTCTGCCCATGCTAAGGGCAACATGATTTTGGTGGCTTGTCCACACACTACCTTGCCTATTGAAGGTGTGTGGGGTCAGCCACCTCTTCAGCCTGCCCTTGCGTGCTGCCAGCAACTCTGCCCGTGGGGCTCCTATCACGAGACATCACAGAAGCTGCAACACTGCATGGCACCGTCTCAACCTGGCATGAAAGCATCGGCTCTGGGGGGCAAACGGGGCTGTTCCGGGAAGAGGACTCACGCGGATGAGGAGGGGGGGGTGGAGACTGTGTATTACCAATACGTGATTGTACCACCATCTCCCCCTTGCGCTCCGTGTGGGCGCTCTCTGCCCGTCTAGCAGAATGGGGCCCATGGGCGTTAAATGAGACATACCGCCCCTGGCCGTGCTGCTGGACACGTGCCATAGTATGTGGACCACACTTGCCCACCTGTGGTCCAGCGAAGGCGGATATATGCCCTGCAGATGGTCGTGCAGGGCTGGACTGCCTTCTGGGCAAAGTACCTACCGGCCATGCACCTGCCACTGTGGTGTGCAATTTGCCACAAACTCCCTGATTTGCACTGTCTTACCAGTCTGAAAGGTAGCAACGCTGCACCGCCAGGAGTTTTGGCTAAGCCCGGCAGTGAGACGCTGAGCTTGGGGGGTGACTGGGGACAATTTCCTCTCCGCTCCAACAACTGGGACATAGAGACCTGCTTATACCTGAACACCCAGCACAGTGTCAATGAGCCTCTAACACCGCGTGCTGGGGGCAAAGGCTGCCTCTCCTCCCCTAGTAACCTTCCACCGGGAAGCACAGCTGAGGGGCCGGAGGGGGAGGAGGTGTACGGTGGCTACTGGGCACGAGTAGGACGCGTGGTTGCCCTGCACATTCCTGTCCGCTGCTCCGCCCGGCCAAATTGGTGCAGAATATATGCTCCTCATAGAAGAGGTGCCCAGAGTGCTGCATTCTTCCCACGGCTAACACGCTGCATGCACAGAACATGCACACTGCAACCGTTTTTTATCACCGGGAGCCATGATAAGAACTCCCATACAGCAGAGCCACACAGACGCACATGAGCAGAGGTTCACCTGCAGTTGTGGGGCACTGGCACTGGTGTGCATTGGTGCCGTACCTCCACGAGCAGCACTAGGTGCACTAGAGCCTCACGCCTCTGCCCCTACCCCTGACCCCAGTCCTCCTCTGTGTTCAAGGCTCTGCTCCGCCTCTGAGGGCTCCCCCTCAGAGACACACCCTCCTCTCTCACTGTGCACCCATGAACGATCGGTGACCTCATCTCCACTTCCGACCTCCTCAATACTAGAAGGTGTGTCACTAACAGCAGCAGCATCTGGGACCCTCACCCCCTACAATAGTCCCCTGCTGCCACAGACGGCTTCGTGACTCATCACCTCCTGTCCCCCTGTGCACTGAGCACGTTCCTCCTTTCTCCTCGCCTCGGGCGACAGAAAGATTGTGTCATCAGTGCACAGCTCCTCCTCAAGCACACTCTCCCACACATAGTTTGCGAAAACAGATCCCGAACTCCTCCTCCGGATCCCGAAGGTACGGGCCATGTGGCCGAACTCCTATAGAAGATCGTATCGGTGCCATCCCACATAGGAGCCCAGGTGAAGTGAAGGAGCAGGCACAATATCTACAGATCAGTCGGCTGCTCTGTGCCTGTAGAGGTGAGGAGGAGGCTGGGTAATCCACTCTACTACCCGCTTCCTTGATCAGAAGGGATAGCCCTAGCACGGCACCCCTAAACATATCGGGTACGGTAACCCACGCTGCCCTGCGAAGGGCCGGTAGCGGGGTCCTGGCCAGAGCCTTCAGTAGGCTCTCCTCTGCCTCTCCCTCCTCTCCCTCTCCCTCCCCGTGCAGAAGCACCCCTGCTCCTGGGTCTCCCTCTTGCCCTGCCAGGCATTCCTCTCCCAAAGTTATCCAAAATATATATATATATTTTTAATACACACACCCCACACAAAAGACAAAGCGACAAAAAACACGAACAACAAGCAAACAATAAACACAAAGCGTTTTTTTTTTTTTTTTTTTTTTTTTTTTTACCTAACAGCACCAATATGACACGGCACACTGACAGCAACAAGCAGATCAGACAGCAAAAGCTGCTGAATTGCTGCTAAACGCAGCACTGTCAGCTCACAAACACACAGACACTGACACAAGATACAGAAAGACAAACAAACACAGGACACCTAGAACCTCTAAAAGGTCTAACACAAAATTTGTCCAAAGGACTTACAGGGGGTGAGTCGCTTAAAGGACTGTTTGGGGTCTCAAGATGTTGAATACAGGGGTGGTTACAACAAGTGCTACACCACCACACGACATCCACACACCGAAAGCTCAAAAAGTACAAAAACTCTCTCCAACTCCTACAACTGTCAATGTTCTCCACTAAACACACTCCAACCACTTGACAAAATGTTGCTGGTCACATTGCCTTTTTATACCCAGGGGGCTGCAATGCTCACATTAGCTGCCATTGGGTGATTTTGGACATGTGGGCGGCAATTTTTTTTTTAAATTCGTGATTTATCGCATGTTCGACCATTCGAAAAATCATCGAAGTCCGGGAAATATCGAAAAGTCCGGGTCCGTCCGGAACTCGAAGTTCGTCTCGAACTCTTGTTCGAGTTCGAGTTCTCTGCCATCCCTAGTAGAACCCAGCCACTTTTTTCTTACCTGACAATGAAACCCTGCCATAACAAACTCCACTGGAAGACAGTTCCATACTTTACCGTTCTCACAGTGACAAATACCCTTTCCCACTCTATTTATGTATCAATCCATAACTTGTAACTTCCCTTGTTTGTAAGAAACTCATCCAGCTTTTATTAACCTGACCAATGAACCTGCCATAACAACATCCACTGGAAGACATTTCCATAGCTTTAAACCGTTCTCACAGTGACATAACCCTTTCCCAAGCTCTACGTTTATGATCAATACCAACCTGTAACATTCCTTGTTTTGTAGAAACTCAATCCACCACTTTTTTATTAACTGACCATGAACCTGCCATAACACGTCCACTTTGAAGAACAATTACCATAGCTTGTATTATTTGTTACCGTTCTCTCACGTGATAAACCCTTTCCCAACTCTACTTTATGTATCATACCAGTACCTTGTACATTCCTTGTTTGTAGAAACTCATCCAGCCTTTTTATTAACTGACCAATGAACCTGCCATACACGTCCACTGGAAGACAGTTCCATATCTTACCGTTCTCACAGTTACAAACCTTTCCCCCAACCTCTACTTTATGTATCATTACCAGTAACTATTGTAACATTCCTTGTTTGTAGAAACTCATCCAGCTTTTTATTAACTTACAATGAACCTGCCATAACAACATCCACTGGAGAACAGTTCCTAGCTTTACCGTTCTCACAGTGAACCTTTTCCCAACTCTACTTTATGTATCATACCAGTAACTTGTAACTTCCTTGTTTTGTAGAAACTCATCCCACTTTTTATTAACCTGACGCATGACCTGCATAACAACGTCCACTGGAAGACAGTTCCTAGCTTTAACCGTTCTCACAGTGAAAAACCCTTTCCCAACTCTAACTTTTATTGTTCATTACCAGTAATTTTGTACATTCCTTGTTTGTCAAACTCATCCCGCTTTTAATTAAACTGACCAATGAACCTGTCCTGCCATAACATACAACGTCCCTGGAAGACAGTTCCATATCTTTACCGTTCTCACAGTGACAAACCTTTCCCAACTCGACTTTTTTGTATCAATCCCATTAACTGTAAGATTCCTTGTTTGTAGAAACTCTCCAGCTTTTATTAAACTGACCATGACCTGCCATAACACGTCCACTGGAAGACGTTCCATAGCTTTCACCGTTCCACAGTGACAAACCCTTTCCCAACTCTACTTTAATGTATCATCCAGTAACTTTGTACAAATTCCTTGTTTTTAGAACCTCATCCGCTTTTATAAACTGACCAATGAACCTCCATAACACGTCCACTGGAAGACAGTTCTATAGCTTTAACGTTCTCACAGTGAAACCCTTTTCCCAACTCTACTTATGTAATCAATACCAGTAACTTGTACCATTCCTTGTGTTGTAGAAACTTATCCACTTTTATTACTGACCAATAACCTGCCATTAACAACGTCCACTGGAAGACAGTTCATAGCTTACCGGTCTCCACAGTGACAAACCCTTTCCCAACTCTACTTTATGTAGCAATACCAGTAACTTGTAACATTCCTGTTGTGTAGAAACCATCCGCTTTTATTAAACCGGACCAATAACCTGGCCATAAACAACGTCCACTGGAAGACAGTTCCATAGCTTTTACCGTTCTCACATGACAAACCCTTTCCCAACTCTATTTTAATGTATCCATACCAGTAACTTGTAACATTCCTTGTTTGTAGAAACTCATCCAGCTTTGTATTAAACTGACCAATGAACCTGCCATAACAACATCCACGAAGACATTCCCATGCTTTAATTATACGTTCTCACAGTGACAAACTCTTTCCAACTCTACTTATGTTCAATACCAGTAAATTGTAACATTCCTTGTTTGTAGAAACTCATCCAGCTTTTTATTAAACTGACCAATGACCACCTGCCATAACACGTCCACTGGAAGACAGTTCTATAGCTTTAAATTACGTTCTCACGTGAACAACCCTTCCCAACTCTACTTTATGTATCAATACCATAACGTGTAACAGTCCCTTGTTTTTGTAGAAACTACTCCGCTTTTTGTTGTTTTTTTTTTTTTATTAAACTGAACTGCAATGAACCTGCCATAAAACACGTCCACTGGAAGACAGTTTTCCATAGCTTTCCCATTCTCACAGTGACAAACCCTTTCCAACTCTACTTATGTTCAATACAGTAACTTGTAACATGCCTTGTTGTAGAAACCCATCCAGCTTTTTATTAACCTGCCCAATGAACTGCCCTACCAACGTCCACTGGAAGACAGTTCCATAGCTTTTAACGTCCCACAGTGACAAACCCTTTCCCAACTCCTACTTTATGTATCATACCAGTACTTTGTAACATTCCGTTCCTTGTTTTTTATGAAACTCTCCAGCTTTTACTTAAACTGACCAATGAACCTGCCATACAACTTCCACTGGAAGACATTCCATACTGTTACCGTTCGCACAGTGGACAGAAAACCCTTTCCCAACGCTACTTTATGTATCAATACCAGTACTGTAACCATTTCCTTGTTGTAGCAACTCTCCAGCTTTTTATTAAACTCGCCAATGAACCCTGCCCATAACAACGTCCACTGGAAGACAGTTCCATAGCTTTACCATTCTTCACAGTGACAAACCTTTCCCAACTCCTACTTTATGTATCATCCCAGTACTTGTACCATTTCCTTGTTTGTAAAACTCATCCAGCTTTTTTTATTAAACTGACCAATGAACCTGCCATAACAACGTCCATGAAGACAGTTCCATACGTTACCATTCTCACAGGACACCCTTTCCCAACTCTACTTTATGTATCAATCCCATTACCTTGTAACTTCCTTGGTTTGTAGAAACCCATCCAGCTTTTTAATTAACTGCCAATGAACCTGCCATAACAATGTCCCACTGGAAGACAATTTCCATAGCTTTTAAAACCATTCTCACAGTGACCACCCTTTCCCAACTCTCCTTTATGTATCAATACCAGTAAAACTTGTAACCTCCTTGTTTGTAGACACCCTCCAGCTTTTTATTAACTGTTCGCAATGAACTGCCATACAACGTCCACTGGACACAGTTCCATAGCTTTACCGTTCTCACAGTGACAAACCCGTTCCCAACTCGACTTTAATGTATCATACCAGGAACTTGTAACATTCCTTGTTTGTAAGAAACTCAATCCAGCTTTTTATTAAACTGACCAATGAACCTGCCATAAACACGTCCACTGGCAGCCAGTTCCCTAGCCTTTACCGTTCTCACAGTGACAAACCATTTCCCACCTCTACTTTATGTTATCAATACCAGTAACTGTAACTTCCTTGTTTGTAGAAACTCATCCAGCTTTTTATTAAACTGACCAATGAACCTTTTGTCCATACAACGTCCACTGGAAGACAGTTCCCAGCTGTTGTAACGTTCTCACCGTGGACAAACCATTTCCAACTCAACTTTATTTATCAATACCATAACTGTTAACAATTCCTTGTTTGTAGAACTCAATCCAGCTTTTTATTAAACAGACCAATGAACCTGCCATAACAACGTCCACTGGAAACAGTTCCATAGCTTTATCCTAGCTTTACCGTTCTCACTGTGACCAAACCCTTTCCCAACTCTACTTTTATGTATCATACAGTAACTTGTAACATTCCTTGTTTGTAGAAACCCCTCCAGCTTTTTAATTAAACTGGCCCCAATGAACCTGCATATACCCGTCCACTGGAAGACATTCCATAGCTTTACCGTTCTCACCGTGACAACCCTTTCTTCCCAACTCTACTTTATGGTATCAATCCCAGTAACTTGTAACATTCCTTGTTTGTAGAACTCATCACAGCTTTTTTATTAAACTGACCAGAACCTGCCATAATACAACGTCCCACTTGAAGACAGTTCCATCGCTTTACCATTCTCACGTGAAAACCTAAGCCCTTTCCCCAACTCTACTTTATGTTCAATACCAGTAACTTGTAACATTCCTTGTTTGTAGAAACTCTCCTCTTTTTATTAAACTGACCAATTGACCTGCCATAAACCTTCCACTGGAATACAGTTCCATAGCTTTACCATTCTCACAGTGGAACAAACCTTTCCCAACTCTACTTTATGTATCAATACCAGTAACTTGTACATTCCTTGTTGTAGAAACCCACCAGCTTTTTATTAAACTGACCATGAACCTGCCCTAACACGTCCACTGGAAGACAGTTTCAATAGCTTTAATTACCGTTCTCAAACACAGTGACAAACCCCCCCCCCTTTTCCCACTCTACTTAATGTATCAATACCAGTAACTTGTAACATTCCTTGTTTGCAGAACTCATCCAGCTGTTTTATTAAACTGACCACTGAACCTTCCATGACAAGTCCACTGGAAGAGGTTTCCATAGCTTTACCGTTCCTCACAAGTGACAAACCCTTTCCCACTCCTCTTTATGTATCACTACCAGTAACTTGTAGCATTCCTTGTTGTATAAACCCATCCAGCTTTTTATTAAACTGACCAAATGAACCTGCCATAACAACGTACACTGGAAACAGTTCCATAGCTTATTAACCGTTCTCACATGCAAACCCTTTCCCAACTCTACTTTATGTATCAATAACAGTACTTGTACATTCCTTGTTTGTAGAAACTTATCCAGCTTTTTATTAAACTGACCAATGAACCTAGCCATAACAAGTCCACTGGAAGACAGTTCCATAGCTTAAACCCCGTGCTCACGTGACAAAAAACCCTTTCCCAACTCTACTTTATGATCAAATCCCAGTACTTGTAAACATTCCTTGGTTTGTAGACTCATCCAGCTTTTTATTAAACTGACCAATGAACCTGCCATAACAACGTCCAACTGGAGACAGTTTCCATAGCTTTACCATTCTCACAGTGACAAACCCTTCCCAACTCTACTTTATGTATCAATACCAGTCACTTGAACTTCCTTGGTTTGTAGAAACTCCCATCAGCTTTTTATTAAACTGACCAATGGAACCTGCCATAACAAAGTCCACGGAAGACAGTTCCATATCTTTATTACCATTTCCACAGTGACAAACCCTTTCCCACTCTACTTTATGTCTCAATACCATACTTGTTAACATTCCTTGTTTTTGTAGAATACCCATCCAGCTGTTTTTATTAACTACCAATGACCTGCCTGCCATACAACGTCACGGAACCCAGTTCCATAGCTTTAACCTTTCTCACAGTGACAAACCCTTTCCCAACTCTACTTTATGTATAATCCATAACTTGTAACAATTTCCTTGGTTGGCAAAACTCATCCAGCTTTTTTATTAAACTGACCAATGAACCTGCCATAACAACGTCCACGGAAAAGACGGTCCATAGCTTTACCGTTGCTCACAGTGACAAAACCCTTTCCACTCTACTTTATGTATCAATCCCATTAACTTGTAACATTCCTTGTTTGTAAAACCCATCCAGCTTTTTATTAAACTGACCGAATGAACCTCCATAACACCGTCACTTGAAGACGTTCCATAGCTTTACCGTTCTCACATGACAAACCGTTCCCAACTCTACTTTTATGTATCCATACCATAACTTGTAACATCTTGTTTGTAGAAACTTTATCCAGCTTTTTATTTAAACTGACCAATGAACCTGCGCATAACAAAGTTCACTGGAAGACAGTTCATAGCTTTATATTACCGTCTCACAGTGACAAACCCTTTCCCACTCTACTTTATGTATCAATCCAGTAACTTTGTAAATTCCTTGTTTGTAGAACTCATCCACTTTTTTATTAAACTTACCAATGAACCTGCATACAACGTCCACTGAAGAACAGTTTCCATAGCTTTACCATCTCACAGGTGACAAACCCTTTCCGCAACTCTAACTTATTATCAATACCAGTAACTTGTAACTTCCTTGTTTGTAGAAACTCATCCAGCTTTTTAATTAAACTGACCAATGAACCTGCCATAACAACGTCTCACTGGAAACAGTTCCATAGCTTTAACACCATTCTCACATTGTGAAACCCTTTCCCCAAACCTCTACTTTATTTATCAATCCATACTTGTAATTCCTTGTTTGTAAAACCCTCGCTTTTTATTAAACTGACCATGAACCCTGCCATAACAACGTCCACTGTATCCATTTTCCATAGCTTACCGTTCTCACAGTGACAACCCTTTTCCCAACTCTACTCCTTTATGTATAATACCAGTAACTTTTAACATTCCTTGTTTGCAAGAAACTCATCCAGCTTTTTATTAAACTGACCAATGAAACCGGCCATAACAACTTCCACTGGAATACGGTTCCCATTAGCTTTACCGTTCTCAAGTGACAAACCCTTTCCCAACTCTACTTTAATGCATCAAATACCAGTACTTGTAACATTCCTTTTTGTAGAAACCATCCGCTTTTTTATTACACGACCAATGACCCTGCCATAACACGTCCACCTGGGGAAAAAGGAAACAGTTCCATAGCTTTAGCTTTACCGTTCTCCACAGTGACAAACCCTTCCCAACTCTACTTTATGTATCAATACCAGTAACTTGTAACATTCTTGTTTGTAGAAAACTCATCCACTTTTTATTAAACTGACCAGAAACCTTCCAGCAACACGTCCACTGGAAGACAGTTCCATAGCTTTAAACCGGTCTCACAGTGACAATCCCTTTCCCCAACTCTACTTTATGTATCAATACCAGTAAACTTGTTACCATTCCTTGTTTTGCTAAACTCATCCACTTTTTATTAAACTGACCAATGAACTGCCATAACAACCTTCAACTGGGAAAGACATTCTATAGCTTTATACCGTTCTCAACAGTGGACAAACCCTTTCCCAACTCTCCTTTATATATCAATACCAGTAACTTCTAACATCCTTGTTTGTAGAAACTCATCCAGCTTTTTAGTAAACTGACCAATGAACCTGCATAACAACGTCCACTGGGAAGCCATTTTCATAGCTTTACCGTTCTCAGTGACAAACCCTTCCCAACTCTACTTTATGTAGCATACCAGTACTTGTAACATTCCTTGTTGGTAGAAACTCATCCGCTTTTTTATTAAACTGCCAATGAACCGGCCATAACAACTGTCCACGGAAACAGTTTCCCCTAGCTTTATTACCGTCTCCACAGTGACAAACCCTTTTCCCAACTCTACTTTATGTATCAATACCATAACATTGTAACATTCCTTGTTGTATAAACCCACCGCTTTTTATTAACTGACCATGAACCTGCCATAACAATGTGGTCCACTGGAAGCATTCCATACTTTAAAAAACCCGTTCTCACAGTGACAAACCCTTTCCCAACTCTACTTTTATGTTATCAATACCAGTAACTTGTAACATCCTTGTTAGAAACTCATCCCCAGCTTTTTATTAAACTTGCCAATGAACCTGCCATAACAACGTCCACCTGGAAGACAGTTTCCATGGTCTTGTTTAGTTTTACTAGCAAATCATCCAGCTGGCTCAGCCTAACATGTTACTAGGACAATCTCAGTCATTCACTGCTAGTGGAATTGCAGCCACATATTTGCTGAACTTTATAAATAATCAAGGGGCAGGGAGCACGTCGCATAATCTAATATGGCTCCGTCACACCCCAAGGTGGAATTCCTGTCTTGTTTCGTGTCCAATATAATTCACCTGTGTAGAAGTGATTGGTTTTTCCGCAGCTGGAAAGCTGATTGGCAGCCTCCTGAAGGTGGAAGAATGATTTATAAATGGTTCATTATATCAGGATGTGGAATGAGAAATGCCCGCGGTGGAAGTTAAAACTCCTATAAAATCCTCCTCCCCACGAACAAGCCCTTTGCCCCTGTGCCATTTATTGTCACAAAAAATCACGAAGTAATCAAGAAAACCGGTTCCATTTAAATCCCTTTCTCTACGTATTTTAAGAACTGTGTATTTAATGGAGAAACATTCCTTTCCAGTATGAAGTTAGAAATAATTAAGCTTCTCCAGATTCATAAGTGCCCAGCAGAAAGGCTTAAGGTTCTTCACACCTCCAAACACTTCCGTAACTGTAATAATTCTTATAACGCACAGCAGAGTCAATTCGCTCTTATACTGCATACTGCAAACATATAAAAATTCCCAAACAGTAAGGAAGGTGTCTCTATGTCGTCAGGCTACAAGGCATTTTACTTTAACCGAAACCACAAAGGTGGAATGAGAATTAAAATGAAAATGTGAGAAAATCTGCAAAGTAAACAAAAATCCTTGTTCTCACAACCTTGTTCTTGAAAAGATTTGGATAATGAACAAAAACTCACACACAAGTAAACCGAACTACCTTAAATTACCGTAAATAACCGTAAATCTCCATTTAGACCTGTCTTCTTTATGAGCTTAATTAGTTACAAGTGTATGATTAATAATACCAAAAGAAAAAAATCATGGAAAGTTTGGATGTTGTTTTGAGGAATAACAGTGGGTCTGGCATCCCTGCCTGAATTTCTGGTATCCGAAGCTATTTTCTAGAGATGCAATGTGGGTTCGAATAGAAACCCGTTTCGAATCGAATCTGATGGGATTTTCACGGAAACCTGGACTTCCTGAATTTTCGATATCCATGGAGCGAAATAGAGGATTATCGAAACCGTGAAACAAAAGTAATTTTCATTTTTCGGTAACCCTTGAAAGTAAATGATTGATTTCCGTAACCTCAAAAGCAAGAAACGATTTCGGTAACCCTCGAAAGTACTGAACCGATTATTCGGGTAACCCACCGAAGTAATTGACCCGTTTCGTTAACCACAGAAGGAGACGATTTTGGGTAACCCCAAAGTAATGAATTGATTTCGGTAACCCTCAAAAGCGAAATGATTTCGGTAATCCTCGAAAGTAATTATCGATTTGTAACACATGAAAGTAATGATCGATTTTCGTAACCCATAAAGTCATGATCGACTTTTGGTAACCCACAAAGTACTGAAGCGATTTTGATAAACCCATGAAAGGGGGGGGGGGGGGGGGGGGGGTAATGATCGATTTTGGTAACCTCGAAAGTAATGACGCGATTTTGGTAACACCATAAAAGTAAATGATCGATTTGGTAACCCAACAGAAGTAATGATCGATTTTGGTACCCATGAAAGTAGTGATCGATTTTTGGTAACCCACAGAAGTCGTGATCGATTTTGGGTACCCCATGAAAGTAATGATACGATTTCGGTAACCCGCGAAAGATAAATGAACGATTTGTAACCCACGGAAGTATGATCGCTTGCGTAACCCTCGAAAGTAATGATCGATTTCGTAACCTCTCTAAAGTAATATCGATTTTGGTAACCCACCTAGTAATGATCGATTTCGGTAACCCTCGAAAGTAAATGATCGTTTCGGTTACCCTCGAAAGTAATAATTGATTTTGGGTAAACCACGGAAGTCATGATCGATTCGTACCCTCGAAGAGAAAGAGGTGTCGGTAACCCGCGAAAGTATGATTGATTTTGGTAACCCTCGACGTTGTATTAGGTAACCCTTCGAAAGTAAGTGTTCCTATTTCGTTAACTCTCTAAAATGGAATGTGGAAGCTCCAAAAACAGCCCGATCCGTGAGGAAAGATAGTTTTTTTGGGTTCTATTAACAGGTTTCCCCAGACCATTCCCCGGTCCTCTTTGTCATTTACAGTAACCACCACTTCCTAGTTGTCCCCTTTAAAATGGACGAAACTTTCAAAAACTTTTTCTCTCATAGACCTTCTATGGTCCCGTTTTCGAATCTCGAATTTTTCGGACACTTTTCGAATTTTTCGAGATCAATTTGAATCTACTCTTTCCAGATTGATCTACTGTCCATATAGATCTACTTTCCGATTGATCTCTTTCCAGATTGGATCTCTTTCCAGATTGATCTACTTCCAATAGATCTACTTTCCAATATATCTACTTTCCAGATTGATCTACTTTTCGTGACTAATTCCAGATAGATCTACTTTCCAGATTGATCTACTTTCCAGATTATCTACTTTCAGATTGTCTACTACTTTCCAGATAGATCTACTACTTTTCCAGATTGATCTACTTCCAGATTGATCTACTTTCCAGATAGATCTACTTTCCAATTTGATGCTACTTTTCCAGATTGATCTACTTTCCAGATAGATCACTTTCCAGATTGATTCTAACTTTCCAGTTTTTTCTACTTTCCAGATAGATCTACTTTCCAGATGATCTACTTTCCAGATTGATCTACTTTCCAAGTTAGATCTACTTTTCAGATTCTCTACTTTCCAGATAGCTCCTACTTTCCAGATTGATCTACCTTCCAATTGATCTACTTCCAGATTGATCTATTTCCAGATTGATCTACTTTCCATATTGATCTACTTTCCCAGATTGATCTCCTTTCAGATTTGATCTACTTTCCAGATAGGTTCTACGTTCCAATAATCTACTTTCCAGATAGATCTACTTTCCAGATTTTGCTCTACTTTCCAGATAGGTCTACTTTCCCAGATAGATCTACTTCCCAGATGATCTACTTTCCGATTGCCTCGACTTTCCACTTTTCTCTACTTTCCAAGATTGATCTACTTTCCAGATGGATCTAACTTTCCCGATTTCTCCTACTTTCCAATAATCTACTTTCCAGATTATCTACTTTCCATAATTTGATCTACTTTCAGAATTGAATCTACTTTCCAGATTGTCTCTAACTTTCCAGATTGATCTATAGCCAGATTGATCTACTTTCCATATTTCTTTCTCTACTTTCCAGATAGATCTAACTTTCGCAAGATTATCTACTTTCCAGATAGATCTACTTTCCAGATTGATCTACTACTTTCCAGATTGATCTCTTTCCAGATAGATCTACTTCCAGATTGGGATCTACTTTCCCGGTAGATCTACTTTCGATAATCTACTTTCCAGATTGATCTACTTTCCATATTGATCTACTTTCCAGATAGATTCTACTTTCCCAATTGATCTACTTTCCAGATTGATCTACTTTCCTTCCAGATTGATCGACTTGCAGATTTCTCTACGTTCAGATAGATCTACTTTCCAGATTGATCTACTTTCCAGATAGATCACTTTCCCGATTGTCGAGGAAAGATACTTTCCAGATAGATCTACTTTCCAGATAGATCTACTTGCCAGATTGATCGACTTTCCAGATAGATCTACTTTCCAGATAGAATTCTTACTTTTCGCAGATTTCTCTACTTTCCAGATTCTCTATACTTTCCAGATCTAGCCATAATAAAAAAATAATATATATATGCGAAACTCAGAAACGCCACGTTTATTTGCGTTTTGATGACTTGTACGTGTTCCCATGACCATTTCCCCAGGTCCCTGTGTCATTTAGACTACACACTAACACACTAACACATCTAACCTAACACCTACACACTAACACACTACAACACAACACCAGGGCGTTCTCTATGGTTTTGTTACTGAGGCCAACTTATGAATGCTGCCCCTATTGCCACCTCAATCATGGTAGTGTGGGGCGTGGTAAACATTTTTCAGGGAGCTTTATAAAGTTCTTATCGATCAAAATGGTACTAACTTTGCCCCAACCAATCAGATTTAGCTTTCACAATGTTAAATAAGATCTGAGGTGGGACAAATTAGCAAAATTTTCCACAATAAGACCTTTTTATTGAATAAACCCTGAAGAACTTCTATTACTTTTCCTGTTGGTCTTTTTAAACTTCACCTCACTGCAGTATTATACAGTTTCCTTAAAAACAATTTATCCACAGCACAATTCCTGAAGAATTAAATATTTTTTTTTCCCAAAAAATTTGTAAGCCTGTCACCACGTCAAGGTAGATTCGTCAGCAGGGCCCCCAAACTAACCTACCCAAGTTGCCCTCGCGCCCAGCTCTCCCAGATAGATCACACAGATAGGTACATATAACATGTCACTACTATCCAGTTTTAAACACACTGGTACATATAACATGTACTAATATCCAGTTTTAAACACAACTGTACATATCCATGTACTACTATCCATTTAAACAACTGGTACATATAACATGTACTATATCCAGTTGTTAAACACACTGGCACATATAATCATGTACTTATATCCAGTTAAACACACTGGCACATTAACGTACTAATACTCCGTTTACACACAGGTACCTATAAACATGTACTAATATCCGTTTTAACACACTGGTACATTACCATGTACTAAACATCCGTTTAAACACACTGGTTACATATAACGGCTAATATCCATTTAAACACACAGGTACATAAACATGGTACTTATCCCGTTTAACACAACTGGTCCTATAACCATTTACTTCTAATATCCAGTTTAAACACACTGGTACATGAACATGTAACTATATCCAGTTTAAACACACTGTACATATACATTAACTAATATCCAGTTTAAACACACTGGCAACATATAACATGTACTTATATCCAGATTTAAACACACTGGCACATATAACGTACTAATATCCAGTTTAAAAAAACACCACAGGGGTACATATAACATGTACTAATATCCAGTTTAAACACACTGGTACATATAACAATGTACTAACATCCAGTGTAAACTCACTGTACAATATAACATGTACTACTATCCAGTTTTTACAAAACACACTGGTACATATAACATGTACTAATACACCTCCAGTTTTAAACGCACTGGTAACATATAACATGTACAATATCCAGTTTAAAACAACCCTGGTAACATATAACATGTACTTAATTCCAGTTTAAACAACACTGGTACATTAACTTACTAATTCCAGTTTAAACACACTGGCACATATAACATGGCTTTTATATCCAGTTTAAAAAAAGCACACTTGCACATATAACGTCTAATATCCAGTTTACACACAACAGGTACATATAACATGTCCTAATATCCAGTTTAAACAACACTTGGTACATATAACATGTACTAACAATCCAGTTTTAAACTCACTGTACATATACCATGTACTAATATCCAGTTTAAACACACTGTGTTACAATATAACATTTACTAATAATCCAGTTAATAAAAGCGCACTGGTACCTATAACAGGTACTACTATCCAGTTTAAACACACTGTACATATAACATGTACTAAGATCCCAGTTTAAACCAGAGTACATATAACATGTACTAATATCCAGTTTAACACACTGCACATATAACCTGTACTTATATCCGTTTTAACACACCGGGCACATATACGTACTAATATCCAGTTTAAACACCAGGTACATATAACATGTACTAATATCCAGTTTAAACACAGCCTGGTACATATAACATGTACTATATCCCGTTTTAAACAACTGGTACATATAACATGTATCTAATAATCTCAGTTTAAGCACACTGGTACCTATAAACATGTACTAATATCCAGTAAAAAACAAACGGTACATATAACTGCCCAATGCCCAGACACCCACACTCTGTGCACACAGATTAATAACCCCCCAGGGCCTGCATGAAAGTCTGCATATTGCCTCTTAGTAGACAAAAACCCCCTCTGGTATTATACATAATACTGTAAGATCTGGTTGGTACAGGGCTACTATATAATATTGGAGAATTTCCTGGTAATAATACTTACTGTAGATTTGGTATGGGGGTAGAGGGATACTATAGTAAATATTGAGAATTACTGGTATTAATACATATCCTGTAGGTCTGGTTGCTAGCGGGGATACTATATAATATTGAGAATTTCTGGTAATAATACATATACTGTAGTTTCTGGTTTGGTACAGGGATACTCTTCATACTATTGAGAATTACTGTATTAGACATATACTGTGTTTGGTTGGTCACGGGATACTATAACTATATTGAATTTCTGGTAATAATACATATACTGTATTTCTGTTGGTACACGGATACTATATAATATTGAGAATTACTGGGATTAATACATATACTGTAAGTGTCGGTTGGTACAGGGATACTATATAATATTGAGAATTACTGGTATTAATACAGCTAACTGTAGTTCTGGTTTGGTACAGAATACTATATAATATGAGAATTACTGGATTATACATATACTGCAGTTCTGGTTGGTACAGGTTACTATATAATATAGAGAATTACTGGTATTTTTCACTTCTACTGTATTTCTGGTTGGTACAGGATACTATATCATATTGAGAATTAACTGGTATTAATACATATACTGTAGTTCTGGTTAGTACAGGATCCTATATATATTGGAATGACTGGTATTAATCCGTAATACTTTAGTTCTGGTTGTTTACAATGATGCCTATATATATTGAGAATTACGGTATTGATACCATATACTGTAAGTTGCTGGTTGGTACAGGATTACTATGTAATATTGAAAATTACTGGTATTAATGCCTATCCCTGTAGTTTCTGGTTTGTAAATGGGGCTATTCTATAATATTTATAATTATGGTATTAAATACATATACCTGGAGTTCTGCTTGGTACAAGGGATCCTATATAATATTGAGAATTAACTGGTATTAATACATATACTGTAGTTCCTGGTGACGTACAGGGATAACTATTAGATCTTGAGAATTAACAGTATTAATCCATTTACTGTAGCTCTGGTTGGTACAGGATACTATATAATATTAAGAATTACTGGTCATTATACATATACTGTAGATCTGGTTGGTACAAGGGATACCATATATACTATTGATAATTACTTAACTGGTAATAATACCTATACTTTAGTTTCTCATTGGTACAGGATACTATCTACTATTGGAATTTTTACAGGTATTAATCCCATATACTGTAGTTTAGTTGTAACAGGGAACTATATAATATTGAGAATTTACTGGTATTAATACATATCGGTAGTTTCTGGTTGGTACAGGGATAAATATATAATATTGAGATTAACAGGTATTAATCCATTACTGTAAGCGCTGTTTGGTACAGGGTACTATATAATATTGAGAATACTGGTAACATCTCTACACTATTTGGTGCTTCTACCTTAAATTCTCAAGTCTGTTTCAGATTGTTTTCCCCCCATTGACGTCTTATGGCTTCGTTTTTTGGATTTTTGAGCTCGCTGGTAACTAGCAGTTTGAAAACTTAATGGTTATCTACAGAGAAGATTTGTGTGTATTTTTGGTAAGGGGGGTTTTTACGTAATAATGGTTAAACTGTTATTCCAGCCCGTACATTATTCGACATACCTTGCTGATGTCTACAGGACAGGACATACCAAATTTAGATTAAGTCACTGTTCATGTTCTTTTGAAACAAAAAAAAAAAAAAAAATTTGGAAAATTTCCCATCAGATCCATGTAATAGTGAACCAGTTAATGGGCCAATATAATAGATACGTTCTTGTGATCCAGATTTCGTCTAATTATCGCTTTGAGAAGGAGAATTTTTTAGTTTTATTATTTCTCAATCTTGGTTTTAAGAAAATGTTGTGGGTGAGCATTAATTAGTGTTTGAACGCAAAGTGGTTGCCAAATCTCAATAAAGCAGAGTCATGAATTGGCAATTTCTTGAGAAAGACCAATGTTTCGACAAGTCAAAAACATCTATGGTTGGTCAAACTAACAATAGTTTGGACGGTCAACCAACAGATTGTCTTGACTTTGCCAGTAGAGATGGCCGAAACTGGTAAGTTTGAGTTCTGTTTTCGGATTTTACGGATCTCAAGATAACTCCTAAAATCTGGAAAACGGAATGTACTTTCGAGGGCCTCGGAATGCATTGTGAGTGTTACCGAATGTACAAGTTATTTTCAGTAACCTTCAAATAACCTTGTCTTTTGGTAACTAGAGATCCGAACTTCGCAAAATCCGATCCGTAATTTTCGAGAATCGAAAATCGCGAGCGGACCCATTAAAATAAAAAAAACAACCCAAAAAATCCGCGGGTTCGGAGTTCGGAAGGCGGAAATCTGGAAATCCAGAAAAATCCGCCGTTCGCTAATGGGATAAATCCTGCGCCATCCATATTGAACCTGCCATCCCTATTTGGTAAACCCTGGTTTTGTGGATGGAAAAAAAATTTTTCAATTTTTCACAATTCACAACCGTATCTCTAATTATAAATAACATGTCAATGATATCACACACATCATAGATGGAAGAGGAAGCCATATTGGGCATGGAATATATAGAGGGTTCTGAGTCACACTTCCCTTACATCTCCCTTGACACAAACTTTTTTGTTCTTTTCTGAATGTTGTAAAGTTAGAATAAGCAATCTCATTACAAATACGACTATTACTCTACTCAAACTAAGATTGAGGAAATAATACCACAACAAGGGTTTACATAGCGACATAGCCCACTAATAACCTAAAACACTAACTAACACTAACAACAATCAATACAAAAATAACCTCAGAACTATAATGTTTATTTCTATTTTCACTATTAATAAAGAAAAATATTCATCTCCAAAGCAATTTTCTCCTGAGTTTCTCAAACCATCCTTAATACGGTTATTCTTCGAAATTCTAACGTCCCCGAAGCTTGAAACAAGAATCCCTTTATTACGTCGGAGAAACCACGAGCCCAAGTTAAAAGCGCTTTTCCTATCAGTAGAGCCGCCAAGGCATTGACAATAAAAAATATGAAAGTCTTTCTTATTCTATTTCGAATTAAAGCCATTTAGCGGCTGTTTGTTGATTCCTGTTTTCCTTCTATGCTCCATTATCTCTGGATTGTCACTGTGCCAAGATCAAGTAATCGGATTTGCTGAAAAAAGAGCAACTAACCCCTAACCCCCCCAACGTTCCCCCCGCAATGCCGCGTTACGGTTCCTGGATTTCCACATTAACATATAGATGACAGTGATTTTTTGCGGATTTATGAACTATTTGAAAGGGGTGGAGAGAATAGACATTGTCCCAAGTGCTGTTCAGACTTTAAAAAACAACATTCTCTTTTATTTGGCAGTTTTTAAACATAGGATGATTAAGGGGTTTAATTCATTCCGTACACCTTCTCCCCCCCCCCCCTTTTTTATCCCCCCTTCCCCCTTCCCCCCCCAAAGCCGGGGGGGAGAGTTCCGTTGGAAGAAACCGTCCTCTTTCCCCCGGTTATTATTATTAGGTATTAAGATAATTAATTCTGTGGGCGCCGTTATATTTGGTATAAAATTAACTGTCTGGGCTGAAAAACAAATATTCACATCAACTTCCGCACTCTGGCCCAATTCTCAAATATGCCATGTGGGCCTCATGCTTTTGTCCCACAGGTGAGGGATTCCAGGAACGACCGGGGCCAGTCCGAACCACTGGGCATATGTCCACGCCCTGATCACCTCCTGCTAATAGGATTGTCGATATTGGAAAATGAAAAACAAACATATCTACAAAACGAAAGCAATCTTTAATATAGGATGATAATTACACCTACCTTAGGCTGCTAGTAAAATTCTCAGGAAGGCTGGTGTAAACGAAAAAATATAATTGGCCTAAAAGTTCGTAACACAAAGAAAACACACCTGCCGATTTTCACCACCCCGGAGCCCCGTCCGAACCCCTGGGCGAAAGGGAGGGAGGAGGAAAAAAGAAAAAGAGAAGGGAGAAAAAAGGGGAAGGAAGGGGGGAAGGGAAAGGGGAAAAAAGAAGGGAAAAAAAAAAAAAAAGGGGGGAAAAAAAAGAAGAGGGGGGAAAAAAAAAAAAAAGGTTAGAGGAAAAAGGAAAAGGAGGGAGGGGGGGAAAAAAAAAGAAAAACCCCCGCTCCCACGCTAGGCAGGTACGAATGAACACCCCCATCTGAAGCATACCCCAACCGACTATGACCGTTGGGCTGTTGGTCCGTGGTGAGGAGATAGAGTTTGTAGGAACAGCACCATTGAGTAGCAGTAGATTCACTTGAGTTTGACAACATTATTGCGGAGCCAGGCAGGCTTGGCCCCACCAGACAGACCCCCCCATTGGCTTCTCTCCCTCAGAGTATGCTTCGTGCAAGGGAAAGCGGGGAAGGAGATAGAGTTTGTAGGAACAGCACCATTGAGTAGCAGTAGATTCACTTGAGTTTGACAACATTATTGCGGAGCCAGGCAGGCTTGGCCCCACCAGACAGACCCCATACCCCATTGGCTTCTCTCCCTCAGAGTATGCTTCGTGCAAGGGAAAGCGGGGAAGGAGATAGAGTTTGTAGGAACAGCACCATTGAGTAGCAGTAGATTCACTTGAGTTTGACAACATTATTGCGGAGCCAGGCAGGCTTGGCCCCTCCGGATTTTGCTTGGTAAATTGTTTTTTTACACAGTCTGTTTGCCTCCTTAAACCTTCTAAAGTCTTTGAGCAGTCCAGTTATCTTTAGTAAAACAACATAGGTTTTGACTTATTTTGTTAACTTTTGCTTATAATGGGAATAAATTGTGATAAATATTTGTTTGGTATACTTTAAAAGGGCATTCCCCCCCAAAAAAAAACAACAACTTTGGGGGTAAGGTAGGTAGCCTCTATCCACCCCCAGCCACCAGCATATTTCTTTAAAAAAGTCCCCCGAATTCTACTTACACTGCCTTCTCTCCCGGCGTTTCGATCCGGTCTTCTGCTTGCAGTCAGGGGCCTGACCTCAGCCGCGTCTGTGATTGGCTGAGAGCCAGTCTTATGAAACGCCGTGGGAGAGAAGGCTGTGTAAGTAGAATTTCTGGATCAACTCTACTTTATGTATCAATACCAGTAACTTGTAACATTCCTTGTTTGCAGAAACTCATCCACCTTTTTTTTTTAAACTGACCAATGAACCTGCCATAACAACGTCCACTGGAAGACAGTTCCAGGTCTTGTTTAGTTTTACTAGCAAATCATCCAGCTGGCTCAGAGCTACATGTTGACTAGGACAATCTCAGTCATTCACTGCTAGTGGAATTGCAGCCACAGATTTGCTGAACTTTATAAATAAATCAAGGGGCAGGGAGCACAGTCGCATACTAATGGCGCCGTCACACCCAAGGGGGAATTCTGTCTTGTTTCTGTCCAATATAATTCACCTGTGTAGAAGTGATTGGTTTTTCCTGCAGGCTGGAAAGCTGATTGGCAGCTCCTGAAGGTTGGAAGAATGATTTATAATGGTTCATTATACAGGGACGTGGAATGAGAAATGCCCGCGGTGGAAGTTAACCCTATAAATCCTCCTCACCACGAACAAGCCGTTGCCAATGTGCAAGTTTATTGTCACATCACAGGAAGTATCAGAAAACCGATTCCATTTAAATCCCTTTCTCTACGTATTTTAGGAACTATGTAGTTAATGGAGAAAACATTCCTTTCCGTATGAAGTTAGAAATAATTAAGCTTCTCCAGATTCATTAAGTGGCCCAGCATGAAGTCTTAAGGTTCTTTCACCTCAAACACTTCAGTAACGTGTAATATTCTTATAACGCACAGCAGGAGTCAATTCGCTCTTTATACATTCATACTGCATTATTCAACAGAATGAAGGTGTCTAGTGTCTTGTCAGGCTACAAGGCTTTTACTTTAACAGAAAACCACAAAGGTGGAATGAGAATTATGGTGGATCTGCAAAGTACAAATCCTGGTTCTCAAACTCTTGTTCTTGTAGATTTGATAATGAACTCACCGTACCGTAAATACCGTAAATACCGTAAATACTGTAAATACCGTAAATACCGTAAATCTCATTTAGACACTGTCTGATCTTTATGGCTTTTAGTACAGTTTATGACTTGGAGGAATCAGTGGAAAGTTTGGATGTTGTTTTGAGGAACTAACAGTGGGTCTGGCATCCCGTGCTGAATTTCTGGTAATTCCGAGCTATTTTCTAGAGATGCAATGTGGGTTCGAATAGAACCCGGTTTTGAATCGAATCTGAGGGATTTCACGGAACCTGGACTTTCCGAATTTTCGATAATCATGGAAGTCGAAAATAGAGGATTATCGAAAACCGTGAAACAAAAGTAATGTTCGATTTTCGGTAACCCTTGAAAGTAATGATTGATTTCGGTAACCCTCAAAAGCAAGAAACGATTTTGGTAACCTTCGAAAGTAATGACTGATTTCGGTAACCCACAGAAGTAATGATCGATTTCGGTAACCCACAGAAGTAATGATTGATTTTGGTAACCCATGAAAGTAATGATCGATTTTCGGTAACCCATAAAAGTAATGATCGATTTTGGTAACCCACAGAAGTAATGATCGATTTTGGTAACCCATGAAAGTAATGATTGATTTTGGTAACCCTCGAAAGTAATGATCGATTTTGGTAACCAATGAAAGTAATGATCGATTTCGGTAACCCTCGAAAGTAATGATCGATTTCGGTACCCCTCGAAAGTAATAATCGATTTTGGTAACCCACGGAAGTAATGATCGATTTCGGTAATCCTCGAAAGTAATGATCGATTTCGGTAACCCTCGAAAGTAATAATCGATTTTGGTAACCCACCGAAGTAATGATCGATTTCCGTAACCCTCGAAAATAATGATCGATTTCGGTTACCCTCGAAAGGAATAATTGATTTTGGTAACCCATGGAAGTAATGATCGATTTCGGTAACCCTCGAAAGTAATGATCGATTTCGGTTACCCTCGAAAGTAATAATTGATTTTGGTAACCCACGGAAGTAATGATCGATTTCGGTTACCCTCGAAAGTAATAATCGATTTTGGTAACCCACGGAAGTAATGATCGATTTCGGTAACCCTCGAAAGTAATAATCGATTTTGGTAACCCACGGAAGTAATGATCGATTTCGGTAACCCTCGAAAGTAATGATCGATTTCGGTTACCCTCGAAAGTAATAATTGATTTTGGTAACCCACGGAAGTAATGACTGATTTCGGTAACCCTCGAAAGCAAGAAAGATGTCGGTAACCCTCGAAAGTAATGATTGGTTTTGGTAACCCTCGAATTTGTAATATAGGTAACCCTCGAAAGTAGTGTTCGATTTCGGTAACTCTCTAAAATGGAATGTGGAAGCTCCAAAACAGCCCGATCGTGAGGAAAGATAGTTTTTTGGTTCTATTTACAGGTTCCCCAGACCATTCCCCAGGTCTCTGTGTCATTTACAGTAACCGACTATCACTATTTGTCCCTTTAAAATGGCAGGAAACTTTCAAAAATTTTTCTCTCATAGACTTCTATGGGTCTGTTTTCGAATCTCGATTTTTCTACTTTCCAGATAGATCTACTTTCCAGATTGATCTACTTTCCAGATTGATCTACTTTCCAGATAGATCTACTTTCCAGATAGATCTACTTTCCAGATAGATCTACTTTCCAGATTGATCTACTTTCCAGATTGATCTACTTTCCAGATTGATCTACTTTCCAGATAGATCTTCTTTCCAGATAGATCTACTTTCCAGATTGATCTACTTTCCAGATTGATCTACTTTCCAGATAGATCTACTTTCCAGATTGATCTACTTTCCAGATAGATCTACTTTCCAGATAGATCTAATTGTCCAGATAGATCTACTCTTCCACATGGGACTAGTACTTTCCAGTAGATCTAATTCCAGATTGATCTTACTTTCCATCCAATTGATCTATTCCAAGATAGATCTACTTTCCAGAATAGATCTACTATATTTAGATTATTTCCAGATTATGACTCCTATCTACTTCCAGATTGATTAATTCCGGATTATCTTCCATGTCACTCCGTGATCTACTTTCACAGATGATCAATTTCCGATAGTCACTTTCCAGATTGACTTACTTTCCCAGATGACGTACTTCAGATTATCTACTTGCCAGATTGATCACTGTTCCAATGATCTACTTTCCAGCGTAGATTTCACTTTCCAGATTGATCCTACTATTTCCAGATTGATCCTACTTTTCCATTGATTGATTTCATACTTCTCTTCAGATTAGATCTACTTTCCAATATAGTACTTTCCAGATAGGACTCTATTTCCAGATTGATCTAAGTTTCAAGGAAACTTCAGATAGATCTACTTTCCCAGGATAGCATCTGAACTTTCCAGGATTGATCTTCTATTTTTCCAGATCGATCTACTTTCCAGATATTGATCTAACTTTCCAGATGATCTATTTCCAGATTGAACGGTTCATGTTACTTTCCAGAATGATCTACTTTCCAGCTAAGATCTACTTTCCAGATAGATCTAATTTTCCAGATCTGATCTACTTTCCAGATTGATCTAACTTTTCCAGATAGATCTACTTTCCGATTGAATTATTAGTGATCTACTTCCAGATTGATCTCGCTTTCCCCAGATAGATCTACTTTCCAGTAGATCTAGTATTTCCCACATTCTACGTTCAGATAGATACTTCCAATACACTTTCCAGTAGATACTTTGATTGTCTACTTTCCAGATTGATCTACTTTCCAATAGATTACTCTCACGATTTTTTTTAATAGATCTACTGTTCCTTCAGATGATCTTACTTTTTCCAGATTGATCTCTTTCCAGATAAGATCTACTTTCTTCCAGATTGATCTATATTTCCAGGATAGATTAATTCCAGATAGATTGATTCATGACTTTTCGCAGATTGATCTACCTTTCCAGATTGGATCTCCTTTCACAGATAGATCCGACGTTCCAGATAGATACTTTCCAGATGATCTACTTTCCAGATTGATCTACTTTCCAGATAGATCTACTTTCCAGATAGATCTACTTTCCAGATTGATCTACTTTCCAGATTGATCTACTTTCCAGATAGATCTACTTTCCAGATCTAGCCATATATATATATATGCGGAAACTCAGAAACAGCTCACGTGTTATTTGCATTTTGATGACTTGTACGTGTTCCCCAGACCATTTCCCAGGTCCCTGTGTCATTTACACTAACACTATCACACTAACACACTAACACACTAACACACTAACACACTAACACACTATCACACTAACACACTAACACACTACACACTAACACCAGTGGCGTCTCTAGGGTTTTTGTCACCTGAGCCAAACTTTTGAATGCTGCCCCTATTGCCACCGCAATCAGGGTTAGGTGTGGGGCGTGGTTAAACATTTTCAGGGAGATGTAATAAAAGTTCTTATTGTTAAAACTAGTGCTAACTTTGCCCCAACCAATCAGATGTTATTTACCATTTGAAATCTAACTTCTAATGGTTGGGGGAAAATTAGCACTAGTTTTAAAGATAAGAGATTCAACAAAAGTTCTTATCGTTAAAAATGGTACTAATTGTGCCCCAACCAATCAGATATTAGCTTTCAAATGTTAAATAACATCTGATTGGTTGGGGCACAATTAGCACCATTTTGAACAATAAGAACTTTTATTGAATAACCCTGAAGAACTTCTATTACATTTTCCTGTTGGTCTTTTTAAACTTCACATCACTGCAGTATTTATACAGTTCCTTAAAAAGACATTTATCCACAGCACAATTCCTGAAGAATTAAATATCTTTTCCCAAAAGATTTGTAAGCCTGTCACCACGTCAAGGTAGATTCTTTCAGCAGGGCCCTAACTAACCTAACCAAGTTGCCCTCACGCCCGGCTCGCACAGATAGATCACACAGATAGGTACATATAACATGTACTAATATCCAGTTTAAACACACTGGTACATATAACATGTACTAATATCCAGTTTAAACACACTGGTACATATAACATGTACTAATATCCAGTTTAAACACACTGGTACATATAACATGTACTAATATCCAGTTTAAACACACTGGTACATATAACATGTACTAATATCCAGTTTAAACCCCACTGGTAATAGAACTGTACTAATAATCCAGTTTTAACACACTGTTACATATAACATGTACTAAATATCCAGTTTAAACACACTGGTACTAATAACATGTACTAATAGCCGTTTAAAAAACACACTTGGTACATATCCTGTACTAAAACCAGTTTAAACACACGGTACCTATAACATGTACTAAATCCATTTTACACACACTGGTACCTATGACATTTACACTATCCATTTACAACGACAACACCACCGGTACATCTAACAGTACTATATCCCGAGTTTAAAACACACGGGTACATATAACTGTACTAATATCCAGTTTTTAAACACACTGGTACCTTATAACCTGTACTAATACCATTTTAAACACACTGTACAATATAACCTGTACTAATAACCCTTTAAACACACTGGTACATAAAAGATGTACTAATATCCCAGTTTAAACGAAACACACTGGTACATTATAATGTACTAATATCCATTTAAAACACACTGGAAATTATTACATGTAATCATACCCAGTTTAACAACCCACTGGTACATATAACATTACTAATATCCAGTTTAACACACTTGTAATATAACCTGTACTAAATATCCAGTTTAACACAACTGGTACATATAACATGTACTAATATCCATTTTAAACACAATGGCACATATAACATGTATAATAGCCCGTTTAAACACACTGGTACCTATAACATGTACTAATATCCGTTTAAAACACTGTACATAAACACACGTACTAATATCCCGTTTAAAACACACTGGTAAAATATAACACGTACTACTATCCATTTTAAACAACTGGTTAAATATAACATGTACTAATATCATTTTAAACAACACTGGTACATATAACAGTACTGATATCTATCCAGTTTAAACACACTGGTACATATACAGTACTAATATCCCCGTTTAACACACTGGTTACATATAACATGTACTAATTCCGTTTTAAAACAAACACTGGGTACATATAACATGTTACTTTATATCCTTTTTAACACACTGGTACATATACCTGTACTAATACCAGTAACACACTGGTACATATACATGTACTAATATCCATTTTAAACACACTGGTACATAGAGCATGTACTAATATCCAGTTTAAATAAACAACACTGGTCCATATAGCATTTACAATATCCAGTTTAAAACACACTTGTACCTATAACATGTATAATCTCCCAGTTTTTTTTTTAAACACACTGGTACTATAACATGTACTAATATCCAGTTTTAAACCACTCGGTACATATAGCCTGTACTACTTTCCAGTTTAAACACCCTGGTACTATAGCATGTACTAATATTCCAGTTTAAACACACTGGTACATATATCATGTACTAATCTCCAGTTTAAACACACTGGTACATATAAATTACGAATATCCAGTTTGAAACACACGGTACATATAACGTATAATATCCAGTTTAAACACACTGGGACATATATCATTTACTAATATCAGTTTAAACACACTTGTACATATACATGTTCTAATATCCATTTTAAACACACTGGTACATATATGCAGTACTAATATCCAGTTTAAAACACACTGGTACATATAACAGGTATCAATACCATTTTAAACACACTGGTACAATATAGGCATGTACTAATATCCATTTTTAAACACACTGGTACATATAGATGTACTAAATCCAGTTTAAACACACTGGTAATATAGCATGGACTAATCTCCAGTTTAACCACACTGGTACATATAGCATGTACTAATATCCAGTTAAAACACACTGTACATTTAACAATGTACTAATATCCAGTTTAAACACACTGGTACAAAAACATGTACTAATACCGTTTAAACACACTGGTACATATAACATTACTAATATCCAGTTTTAACCACCACTTGTACATATAACATGTACTAATATCCGTTTAAAAACACACTGGTACCTATAACATGTCTATATCCAGTTTAAACCAAACTGGTACATATACATGTACTATACCAGTTTACACACACTGGTACTATACATGTACTAAATATCCAGTTTACACAACTGGTACATATAACATGTCTAATATCCAGTTTTAAAAACACACTGGTACATAGTAACATGTAATTATTCCAGTTTTTAACAACACGGTACATATAAACATGTCTAATATCCAGTTTAAACAAAACACACTGGTACATATAGCATGTAACGATAGCCATTTTAATACACACTGGTACATATAAAATGTACTAATTATCCAGTTTAACACACTGGTAACATATATAGCATGTACTATTCCAGTTAAACCACGGGTACATTTAACAGTCTAATATCCAGTTTAAACACACTGGTACCAATAACATGTACTTATCCAGTTTTAAAACACACTGGTACATATGAACATGTACTAATATCCAGTTTAAACACACTGGTACATAGAACCTTACTATATCCAGTTTAAACACACTGGTACATATAACATGTACTAATATCCAGTTTAACCACTGGTACATATATCATGTACTAATATCCCGTTTAACACACACTGTACATATATCATGTACTAATATCCAGTCACACACCGTTACATATAGTCATGTACTAATATCCAGTTTAACACACTGGTACTATACCATGTTACTAATATCCAGTTTAAACACCTGGTACATATAGGATGTAAGAATATCCCGTTTAAACAACACTGGGTACATATACATTTACTAATATCCAGTTTTATTAACACACTTGCTACATATAAGCATGTACTAATATCCGTTAAAAACACACTGGACATATAAACATGTACTAATTCAGTTTAAACACACTGGTTAATATAACAGTATACTATCCGTTTAAACACACTGGTACATAATCACATTTCTAATATCCATTTTTTAAAAAACACTGGTACATATAGCATGTACTAATATCCATTTTAACCCACTGGTACAGATAGCAGGTACTCAGATCCAGTGTTTAAACACACTGGTAGATATAGCATGTCTAATATCCAGTGTAAACACACTGGTCATCTAGCATGTACTAATATCCAGTTTAAACACACTGGTACATATAGCAATGTACTATATCCAGTTTAAACACACTGGTACTTTTAACATGTACTAATATCCATTTAAACACACTGGTACAAATCACATGTCACTAATATCCAGTTAAAACACACTGGTACATATAACAATGTACTATATCCCGTTTAAAACACACTGTACATATACATTACTAAATCCATTTAAACACACTGTACAAATAATAACTTTACTAATATCCAGTTTAAACACACTGGTACATATATCATGTACTAATATCCAGTTTAAACACACTGGTAAATTCATGTAACTAATATCAAAAAAAAGCTTTAACACACTGGTACATATAAACAGTACAATATCCAGTTTAAACCCACTGGTACATAATAACATTCATTAATAATCCAAGTGTTAAAAACACACTGGTAATATAACTGTCCATATCAGTTAAAACACAACACGGGTACAAAATATAGCATTATATATCCAGTTTTAACACACTGTTACATATCACATGTACTAAATATCCATTTAAACACACTGGTACATAGAGCATGTACTAATATCCCAGTTTAACAACACTGGTACATGTAACATGTCTAATATCCAGTTTAACACACTGTACAAATAACTGTACTAATATCCAGTTTAAAACACCTGGTACATATAACATGTAACTAAATCCAGTTTAACACACTGGTACATATAAAATGTCTAATATCCAGTTTAAAACACACTTGTACATCATACCATGTACTAATATCCCAGTTTAAAAAACCACGGTAACAAAGCTGTACTAATAATCCCAGTTTACACCCACTGGTACATTAACATGTACTAATTCCAGTTTAAACCCACTGGTAAAATTAACCTGTATAATATACATTTTTAAACACACGGTACATATAACATGGTACTATATCCAGTTTAAACACACGGTACATATAAATTGCCTATATCCAGTTTTAAACACACTGGTACTATAACATGTACTATTTCCATTTTAAAACACACTGGTGCATATCACATGTACTAATATCCAGTTTTAAACACACTGGTGTCATATAACATATCTAATATCCAGTTTAACCACTGGTGCATATAACATTTACTACTCAGTTTAAAAACACTGGTACATATAACATTACTAATATCCCTTTAAAAACACACTGTACATATCACATGTACTAATATCCAGTTTAAACACACTGGTACATATAACATGTACTAAATAATCCAGTTTATAAACAACAACGGGTACATATAACCTGTACTAATATCCAGTTTAAACAACACTGGGACATATGCATGTACTAATAGCCATTTTAAACACCCTGGTACATATAACATTAACTAATATCCAGTTTAAACACACTGGGTACATATAGCTAGTACTAATATCCAGTTAAAAGTTTACACACAACTGGTACATATAACATGTACTATATCCAGTTTAACACACACGGGTAATAGACTTTACTAATATCCATTTAAACACACTGGTACATATAAACATGTACAATATCCAGTTGTAACACACACTGGTACATATAGCATGTACTCTATCCAGTTTAAACAACACTGGTACAGATAATCTTTACTAATATCCATTTTACACAACCTGGTAACTATAGCCTGTCTAATATCCAGTTTAAACACACTGGGTACATATAGAATGTACTAATATCCAGTTTAACACACCTGTACATATAGCATGTACTCATCCAGTTTAAACAACATGGTACATTTAACATGTACTAATAGCCAGTTTTAAACACACTGGTACAAATAACATTACTAATCTCCAGTTTTAAAAACACACTGGTACCTATAACATTACTAATATCCCATTTTCAAACACTGGTACATATACATTACTAAGTCCAGTTTTTAAACACCCTGGTACATATAACATGTACAAGATCCATTTAAACACACTGTAACAATATATCATGTCTAATATCCAGTTTAAAAACACACTGGTACATATACAGGTACTAATATCGTTTAAACACACTGTACATATAAACATGTACTAATATCCCGTTTTAATCACACGATAGGTTACATATAACATGTCTATATCCAGTTTAAACACACGGACATGAACAGTACTAATATCCAGTTTAAACACACTGGTACACTAGCTACATCCAGTAAACAATGTAACATATAATACATACAGTTTTAAAAACACCGTGGTACTATACATGTACTAATATCCAGTGGTTTAAACACACTGGTACATATAACATGTACTAATATCCAGTGTAAACTCACACTGGTACTAACATGTACTAATATCCAGTTTTAAACACTACACTGTACATAATAACAGTACTAATATCCAGTTTAAACACATCTGGTAACATATACATTATAATACTAGTTTAAAACACTGGTAAATATACAGTGTACTAATATCCAGTTTAAACACACTACGGTACATATAATGTACTAATATACAGTTTACAACACACCTGTACATAACCATGTAATAATATCCAGTTTAACCAACACGGTAACATTTAACATGTACTAATAGCAGTGTAAACACAACTGGTACATATAGTACATGTACTAACTATCCAGTTTAAACACACTGGTACATCTATAACATCCTTTACTAATACCAGTTTTAAACCACAACTGGTAACAATAAGCAGTGTACTAAATCCAGTTTTAAACACACTGTAACATCGAAAAGAAAAACATGTTACTAATTTTTTCAGTTTTAAACACACTGGGCATATAACATGTACTCGATACCAGTTTAAACACCCTGGTGCATATAACATATACTAATATCCAGTTTAAACACACTGGGTTGCTATACATGGTACTAATAATCCTTTAAAAACACTGGACAATCACATGTACTAATATCCATTTTAAACACACTGTACATTAACATTACTATATCCAGTGTTAAACACACTGTACATATAACATGTCCTAATATCCGTTTAACTACACTGGTACATATAACATGTACTACTATCCAGTTTAAACACACTGTACATATAACATGTAACTAATTTCCGTTTAAACACACTGGTACATATAACATTACTAATATCCGTTAACAAAACACACGGTACATATAACATGTACTAATATCCCGTTAAACACCTGGTACATATAACATGTACTAATATCCAGTTTAAACACACTGGTACATATAACAGTACTTAATATCCAGTTTAAACCCCTGGGTAATATAAATGTAATTATATCCGTTTAAACACCTGGTACATATAACATTACTAATATCAGTTTAAACACACTGGTAATATAACATGTACTAATGCCAGTTTAAAACCACTGGTAATATAGCATGTACTATATCGAGTTTAAAACACCTGGTACATATAGCATTTACTAATATCCAAGTTTAAACACCCTGGTACATATAACATGTACTAATATCCAGCTCATTTAAACAACACACTGGTACATATAACATATACTAATAATCCACAGTTTAAACACACTGGTACCATAAACCTGTACTAATATCCAGTTTATAAGAACTTTTATTGAATAACCCTGAAGAACTTCTATTACATTTTCCTGTTGGTCTTTTTAAACTTCACATCACTGCAGTATTTATACAGTTCCTTAAAAAGACATTTATCCACAGCACAATTCCTGAAGAATTAAATATTTTTTCCCAAAAGATTTGTAAGCCTGTCACCACGTCAAGGTAGATTCTTTCAGCAGGGCCCTAACTAACCTAACCAAGTTGCCCTCGCGCCCGGCTCGCACAGATAGATCACACAGATAGGTACATATAACATGTACTAATATCCAGTTTAAACACACTGGTACATATAACATGTACTAATATCCAGTTTAAACACACTGGTACATATAACATGTACTAATATCCAGTTTAAACACACTGGTACATATAACATGTACTAATATCCAGTTTAAACACACTGGTACAT